>JAEDXX010000537.1:0-30174 GCA_021725515.1 Epicauta chinensis
TCTTTATTATTTAATTTACCAATGTATAATGTTTCGGTCGACCCCAATCTCCGACCGTTATCAAATACAAACTAAACTAAGGTTACTAAGACTAGGGTTTATATACATTCAAAGTGCAGTGAAGCATGGTTGTTTTTTACGCTTCATTGCACCTTTAATTCCTCTACCTGGGCTAGTAGAGGTTGCCAAATGGTTGCTACCTCGACACTCGGCTTACTATATATTCCGCTGTTATTCCTTATGATGGCCGCTTCGATGAATTTTCTCTTCTTGTTGTGTGGCTCCTTGTGAATAAATTCTGCTGCCGTCAATCGGATCTTATGATGCTTCTCCCATGCATGTTCT
This sequence comes from Epicauta chinensis, assembly GCA_021725515.1. Lineage (NCBI taxonomy): Eukaryota > Metazoa > Arthropoda > Insecta > Coleoptera > Meloidae > Epicauta > Epicauta chinensis. Next base: position 346 of record JAEDXX010000537.1, read on the forward strand.
GCGATACCGGATTTTGTTGTCTCTCCTCTCTGCGTGTGTGTCCTGTGTTCTTTTAATCTGACGACCAGGGGGCGTTTGGTCTCGCCGATGTAAATTTCTCCGCACTCACAGGGTGCCTTGTATATGCCTTCTTTCTTGCTCTCGTTCTTGGGTTTCGTTTTTGTAAGTTGCGCTCTTAATGTATTGGTTGTTTTAAAGGCTGTTTTTATTTTGTAATCTTTGGCAATGCGTCTGATCTTTTCCGACGTTCCTCTGATATACGGTATGGTTAGGAAGTATTTGTTTTCATGTTGATCTTTATTTTGTTGCCTGTTCTGCCCTTGTGAGTTCATTACTTGTTTGAGTAGGTTCGTTGAGTACCCTTTCCGTTTCAAATCGTCTTTGATGTTGTTGATTTCTTTATCCAGGTTTTCTTTGTTGCTACACAAAGAGATAGCCCGGTTGGAGGATGGTTGGAGCCTTGGTTAAGGTATTGTCCGGTGTGTGTGGGTTTTCTATAAACTGTCGTGTTGATCGATCCGTTGGAATGACTTACCATGATATCAAGAAAAGGTAGTTGTCCTTCGTTCTCTAGTTCCATGGTGAATTTAATGGTTGGTCTTATGTTATTCATGTGTTGTAGGAAGTCAAGTAATTCACTATTGCTGCCTTCCCATATGAGGAAGGTGTCGTCCACGTATCTTAACCACAGTTTTGGTTTCGTTTTTGATGTTTGAATCGCATGTTCCTCAAACCATTCCATGTAGATATTGGCTACTACTGGTGATAACGACGAACCCATTGGAAGTCCATCATCCTGTGCAAAGAACCTGTCGTTCTCTTGGAAATAGGAGTTTGGTAAGCAGCATTCTAATAGATCCATAATCCCCGTTAAGGGAATCTGAGTCCTGTCATGTAAAGTAGGGTCATTAGTTAGTCTGGCTTTGATTATATTAAGAGATTCGTTGATGGGTACGTTCGTATATAAATTTTCAACGTCAAAACTTGCTAGTTTATCGGCGGCGGACAGTGTGAAGTTTTTGATAATGTCGACAAAATGTTGGGAGTTTTTAACAAAAGTATTAGATTTTCCTGCTAAAGGTTGGATGATGTGTAAAAGAAATTTGGATAATTCACTTGTGGGTGATCCTCTGGAACTAGTTATTGGTCTAAGGGGAATGTTCGGTTTGTGTATATTCGGTAGCCCATATAGATGTGGAGCCTTGCTGTAATGTGGCGTCAACCTTTTTCTGATGTTATCTGGAATGTGTGCCTTATATTTAGCAAGTGCTTTGTAAATTCGTGATTCTATTGTTGACGTAGGATCGCGCGGTAGGAGTCTGTATTTACCTTTGCTGAGGATTTCTGCTATCTTTTTATCATTGGTAGCAATATCCATGATGACAGTGGCGTTGCCTTTATCAGCCGGCAGAATCTTTATCGAAGTATCTCTTTTCAGTTCTCTTAATGCGATTTTTTCCTCCTTGGAGAGATTGGTCCTGATGATCCTATTCTTTTCCAATGTAGACGTTACTTTCCATCGAAATTCGTCCATAATTGTTTTTTCCAGAGGTATTGTTTCTATAGAGCTGATGATGTCCAGTATTGGTGTTCTTTGGTGCGTTACAGCGAAGTTAAGTCCTTTACTTAGTACTTGTTCCTCGGTGGATGAAATACTACGAGTCGAAATGTTTATTATGGTTTTCTTGTTGATATCATTATGTGTTGTTGGTGATAATATTTTGAGTCTCTCAAGTTTGTTCCTATGTGTCTTCGTCATTTCGTATTTTGTTTTGTCACAGATTGTGTCTATTTTGTCGAAAATAGGTTGATGGTCCTCTTGCAGAGTGAGCTGCTTGATTTCTTCGTATCGTTCCGTCGCGTACGCGAGAAGACAAGCTTTCTTGTATCGGTGAAAATTAATCTGTGCTCTTATAAGTGCCTTACTTGCGTTGTCGAATATGCGGCGTGCCTTCTTGCCAGGAATCGGAGATCTTAACCACCATGCTTCACTGCACTTTGAATGTATATAAACCCTAGTCTTAGTAACCTTAGTTTAGTTTCTATTTGATAACGGTCGGAGATTGTGGTCGACCGAAACGTTATACATTGGTAAATTAAATAATAAAGACAATGAATGTCCGAAAATCGTTTAATTATAAATCGACACTGTCTACAACCTTTAAACAAAAAACCCTGATTAGGTAGAAGCTATTCAGAACATGGCCGCTCCGGAAAACGTAAAACAATTACAAACGTTCCTGCAGACCTGTAGTTGGTACAGAAAATTCGTCAAAGACTTCTCGAAAATAGCGAAACCAATTTCAAGTCTTCCAAAGGAAAACGCTACCTGGGTATGGAATAACGAACAAGAAACAGATTATCAAACATTAAAAGAAACTCTTACCAACGCACCAATCCTAGCCCAGGCCACTCCTGGGAAACCGTATATTCTACGAACCGACGCCAGTGAATATGCCCTTGGAGCAGCTCTACTGCAAGGGGAGGGACATGACGAACGCCACGTGGAATACACCAGTCGACTACTCAGCTCCGCCCAGCAAAACTACACCACCACGGAACGAGTACCACTCGCTGTGGTATGGGCTGTAGGAAAATTTAGAGGATACCTGGAAGAGGCAGATACGATTATAATAATGGACCACCAGCCCCTTAAATGGTTAATGAGTCTTCGATCGCCCAGTGGAAGACTAGCCAGATGGGCCCTACAACTTCAACCGTACAATTTACTTATCGAATACACTCCAGGTCGTGCAAATATGCTTGCAGACACCTTATCACGTCCACCCATCGACAAACCACCGCCTGTACCAGTATGCAGTCTTAGCATAGAAGTTCCAAGAGGCAGCCCTGCTGAACAACGTAAAGAACAAAACAATGATCCCGAACTCAATAAAATAATTCAGAATTTGGAAACGGGAACTCCAGAAGAAGCCATCCGCTGGTCCACCAGGGGGTATCTTATGAATCAGGGGTTACTGTATCGGTACTCCCAAGACGATGATTACGACCATGCTCAACTGGTTATCCCCGTTCAACAACGGGCCACCATCCTCAAGGCATTTCACGACGCTCCTACCGCTGGTCACTATGGAATAGACCACACCATCGCAAAAATTGCTTCAAAATATTTTTGGCCCGGTCTTCGACGAACAATTACGGAGTATGTCAAAACATGTGCTGCTTGTCAACGATATAAGGCATCCAACCTCCGACCCGCTGGCCTCCTGCAGACTCCCGTCATGCAACAACGCTTCGAAACAGTGGCCATCGACCTATTCGGCCCATTACCGCCAAGTCCTACCCATCACCAATGGATACTCATCGTGGAGGACTGTACCAGCCGATGGACCGAATTATTTTCGCTAATCGATGCCACCGCCGCTACTTGTGCCTACACGCTAATCAACGAAGTCTTTTTACGTTATGGATTGCCTCGACAAATCATATCCGATAATGGTAGCCAGTTTATCAGCAGCCTGATGCAACAAATCACTTATGTGTTCAACATTGATCATAAACTAACTCCGGTATATCACCCTTCGGCAAATCCAGTAGAACGACGAAACAGAGACATGAAAACACAACTGGCAATTCTGTTGGGAAATCAACATGACCGTTGGTCCGAAAAATTACCGTCAATCCGATTCGCAATGAGCACAAGCAAGTGTCAAACCACACGATGCTCTCCCGCCTATTTAACATTTGGGCGCGATTTACGAACACCACTGGATGTACAACTGGACTATCGCACTGTGGTTAACAACGAGAACTTCATTCCTGAAATAACCCCATAGTTACACCAAATTGGTAACATCCTGTTACAAGCGAAGGAGATCAGTGAAACTCACCAAGACCAAAGGAAAGAATACGCCGATAAACATCGTCGACCTTCCCCGGCCTATCAAGTTGGAGATCAAGTATGGGTCACCACTCATTCATTCAGCCGCGCCTCCAAGGGACATACCTCAAAATTCGCCCCAAAACGAGATGGACCCTACATAATCAAGCAAATACATGGACCTTGCAGCTACGAAATAATCAGTCCACAAAAACCTGAGGATATGTTAGGGCTTTATCATACTTCTGCTCTCACACCGTATCATGGAACAACACAACCTGAACAACCAATCCAGCCCATTCGACATAGAGGAAGACCTGCGAAACCGGAAACAGACAAACGTCGTGGTCGACCAAGAAAGAAACAATAAATCACAAAACCCATTATCGAGACGACCTGTGGGTTCTGAAGGGGAGAGTTGTAACAAGACACCCTACCACTTCGGCAACCCGCATACACCTGTTCTTGCGCTTTCCTCCACTACCACCGAAACTCCGCTAGATGGCCGCATCGGTTACAGCTCGCGAGCGCTAGAACACCAACCAAGGTATATAAGAGCCGACCTGCCACAACATCAGCATCCCTCTAGATGATAAGATCATTAAAGACTGACAGCCGTTGTACTGTCAGCACGAAAGACTGGTAGCCGTTGTACTACCAGCACAAGAGCCTGCTAGACTTGTTCTACAGCCTGAAGTATACCTTCAGCCCGTCTTCGAGGACACCAAATCGCTCGTCGGTATACTCGCAGTATCATTGTATCGTTTGATTATTAAATAAGCTTGTCGTCTTCGACCTAGAGGACTACAGTTTATTATTTATTTAAACGCCCACTGTTGTTAAGACAGCAATATCAACAAACATGTGTTGTTTGTTTTCAGAATCAAATTTCAATCAATATTTATTAAAAAAACAACTTATAGAATCACGAATTAAATCCGTACACAAGTAAATTATCTAAAAATTCATATACAGTATGTCCACGGATCGAGTTCCAAAGAGGAAAAACTTTTATTTTGCGTTTTACAAGAAAAATGTATTCTTGATAAAAGTTTTTGCTTGTCCCGAAACGGCCATTTCAGTTTTAACCTTTTCTAATTTACTTTTAGTTTCAGAGAAAAATCTAAAATTGCACGTTTCAGTTGAAAATTTTTGTAAGTCCCCAAAAGTTTGCGTTGTCATGGTAATTGTCATTATCGATTTATTTTCATTAACCGTAATTGTTGAAAATGTGGTAAAAAAACCAACGCATACGTTAGGAGGAAGTTTATTTGCGTAAACTATTTGTTTCAAACGGCCCCAAAGATAAAAATCAGCCATACTCAAATCTGGGCTCCTTGACGGCCATAACACGGGACCATTTCGGCCTATCCAATTCTGTCCAAATTGCTGATTTAACCATTCTACAACAACCTGAGCATAATGGGCCGGACAACCGTCTTGTTGGAAGTAACATCTGGCGAGGTAATTAATCGGTAAATCGTCCAACCTTTCATAAAGAAAATTTTGCTACATATCCAAGTACGTATGCTGATTGACAGTATTCGAATTGTAATCAATCCAATATCTCACATGTTGAGATGCGACGGTACCATTAGTAGAAAATGTGGCCTCATCAGAGAAAATAATATTTCGGTGAAAGTATTGATTATCCATGATTTGTGCGCCCATCCACAGACAAAAATCCAAACGTTGCGCAGGATCTCCGGGTTCTAATGCGTGATTAAAAATGGGCTTATAGGGATGAAACTTCCCAACTGGACCGATCTTCGCCGCAAAGAAAGTTTTGGATAGTTCAGTACTGAGTCCATTACAAGAAGTGTGGCGGCGTCATCTGCATCGCGTACTGTATTGGTTTTTACATCCAGTATGGAACCAGTTGATAAGAATTTTTTGACCAATTTTCGTGCACCTCTATTTGAGATGTAAATATTCGGAAACTTTTCATTAAATTTTCAACAATTACGGTTAATGAAAATAAATAAATAATGACAATTACCATGACAACGCAAACTTACTTTTTGGGACTTACAAAAATTTTCAACTGAAACGTGCAATTTTAGATTTTTCTCTGAAACTAAAAGTAAATTTGAAAAGGTTAAAACTGAAATGGCCGTTTCGGGACAAGCAAAAACTTTTATCAAGAATACATTTTTCTTGTAAAACGCAAAATAAAAAAGTTTTTCCTCTTTGGAACTCGATCCGTGGACATACTGTATGCCAATTATGGAATTACCAGCAAAACTAAACTATCTAATAAGTAATAGATAAAATTGAAATGAAAAATCAGATGCCTAGATTCTTTATTTTTGAATTATCAGATAATAGTTCTAAGAAATTATACATTGTGTACAGAATTTCCTTTAATGGCGTCTAACTAGATGTTATGACTATCCATTGAATCGTTTGTAAGTTTGAAAAGAGTAAGAGATATCTCTGTCTAATATATTTAAAGCCGGTGATGTTCGTAGTTGGGTATGGACGATTTTCAACACTCATAATGCTTACAACAGAGACAACACATTGTTGATATTGTTATCTCTTATAAGTTGAATTCCACGCGTATTTATAGCAACTAAGTATGCGTATCTGGCAAGTGTCTAGGGATGTGAGAAAATAATAATTTTTATATTAATCGATTATTTTTTTTATAATCGATTATATTAATTACACTATTTTTTTTATTAAAAGTAAAAAAATTACATACACGATGTTGATTTAAACCAATATAGCTAAACTATCTACAGATTTTAATTTTCGCTCTAATGAATTGATAATTTTTCGAATAATTAAAAAAAATAGAATTTCTGGCAGAAATCGATTTTTTCTTAATAAATCGATTTTTTCACTCCATTGTATGCAGTGAATAGGAGGAGACTTCCTCCCACTCTTCTTCTAATGTACCTAGATGAATTTGGCACCCTGTATGAATCAGGTGCATATGCTTGCAAAAGTTGGATTTGATTAAGTATTCAGGACATTCGCATTTATACCTATGTACACAAATCTTACACACTCTACAAAATAATGTCCTACAGTTTCTTTCACACAGCTGATTATAATGAACATTATATACGTTACCACTTTTTGAAGACGTTAAATTCTCCAAATCCTACCTCTTCGACTAACCTTTTGTCTAATGTCTGCACTTCTATGAGCTTTAATTGTCACTTGGTCCTGGTATGTGTTAGAATTTGGCCCTCTTCAATATCCTCTGTTACATTTTTGCGTCCACTAATTCTTTCAATTTATCTAATAATTGTTCCATGGTTATATTGATTCTTCTGTTTATTTGGTTTGTCTTCAAAAAGTTGTTGAGGCTTTCCAATGCCATATTTGTGTTGATTCCGGCGTTGTGCCTATAGCAATGTGCCCACATACTGAATGAATTTGGCACCCTGTGTATTCCTTTCATGATGTAGACCACCTACCGCCCACTTTCCAGAAAAAATATTATCCAGCGCCCCCTCGAAATAATTTTTTCAAAATTTTTATTGCAATTAAGCCGAAAGACATGCATATGTGTTCATGTTTCTATCTCTTTTGTAAAATATGGTATAGAAAGGTATAAATTAGAAACATTGAAATTTGAAAATATGAAACAATATATTAAACGCAAAATAGAAAATTAAACAGAAAAATTTAAATCAATCGAAACCTTAGTGAGAAGGATGAACCTGGTGTGCTGCTACCAATTTAGGAATCCTCGGCTCTATTTTTGTCAGAAGTAATCTTAAATCACCGCGATCGACTATTTGCAATCTATTTCTTTTTTCGTTAATGAATTTGTTACCGCACGGAATACTCGTTCCACTAAATATGTGGAAGGAAATGCAAGTAGAAACTTTTGAATAACAGCCCAAATTTCAGGATAAGCCGAAGGGATCTTTTTTGCAGCCAGAATTGTTGGTACCCGCTTTTGAATTTAAATTTTAATTCATCGTTTGAAATTAGTTCCATCAGCTCTTCTTGTATCTTTGGCGATTCTTCTGTGTTTGCATTTGAAAAAGGATCCAAAATCCAATCAGGTATGGTCATTTTCAAAATATCATTAAATCGTTGATTAAAATCTGAATGGAGGGCATCCAAGTGCTCACAATAAGACTGTATGTCTTCATCCTTTTTCTCTGCTGCAGATAAATTTGGGAAGTGGCTAAATTCTCCTCGTCCAAAATTTTGTTTGTACAAAAGAAGTTTTCTCACAAATGCAGAAATAACAGATTTTGTTTTTATTAAATTCAGTTCATTGCTCTGAAGCTGAAGATTGCTTTCATTAAATTTTTGAAACAAGTCGGTCAAATAAGCAATATCACTTTTGGATTGAATTAAATTGGATCGTAAAGCATCATTTTTATCTTGCAAGAACTCCAGTACTGAGTTATACAGTTTATAAAACCTATCTAAGCAGGCACCCTTTGACAACCATCGAACTTCTGTATGAAGAAGCAAACGATTATATTCTTCATCGTTTTCAATACAAAGCTGTTTAAATAATCTGTCATTCAACGATGAGCTTCTGATTGTGTTGATAGCTTTAATTACATATTGTAATGAATTATGTAGGCGTGTACTTAAATTTTTCGCAACTAAATGTTGGCGATGGATGATGCAGTGTACTGTGAATGCATTCGGTAACTCCTTTTTTAAATATGCAAGAAAACCCCTGTAGCGCCCTACCATCGCTGGAGCACCATCCGTGGCTACTGATAAGATATTATTCAAAGGTATTTCCTTTTCTTTCAAAAACTCATCCAATGCACGAAATATTGATTCTCCTTTTGTATCAGTTTGCAAATATTTTGCAAATAATAATTCTTGGCAAATTTGTTCCTCCTTTGAGAACCGCACGTATGCTAAAAGTAAAGCTTCATTTCCAGGCAATGTGGACTCATCAAGTTGAATAGAAAACCGAGATGTTTTTAAGTAGCCACACAATGAATCTTCAACATCTTGTGCCATTTCATCAATTCTTCTCTGCACTGTAATATTGCTCAATGAAATTTTCTTAATAATATCTGATACCGGCTTATGTAGCACAGTACGTATTACTTCACTAATAGCCGGCAAAATTAGTTCTTCACCAATAGTGTGAGGTTTGCCTGATTTGGCAATCATTAAGGAAATATTGTAGGATGCAAGCAAACCATCACCATCTTGCTGGACTGAGCTTGAAAAAAGCTTTGCCAATGTCGGCTGTTTGATAAAATTTTCCTTTAACTTTTGAAAATAAGATAAATTATTAACTTTTTTATCATTATGAATTTTATTCAAATGAGCTTTTAGTCTTGAAGGCTTCATAGCCTCGTTTGACAAAACTTTTTGACAAATCAGACACATTGGAAGATTATTATTTACAGGCGATTCAATAAAACCGTATTTTAAATATTCAATACTATGTTGTCTACATTTTTTTTTGGTTGAGCCATTATTATCAAATAAAATTTTTAAGATTATATTAATTTATATTTATTTTGTAGATTTTTATGAAAAACCAACTAAAATAATAAATAAAATAAATAAATAAACATGACATTATTAATTGTACAGCGTATGTAATTAATGCAAAATAAATAATTCTCACCAGTTATTATAGTCGCACTATTTGTTAGTTTGTAACATGTAGGCTCCATGAGGGATGTATTTCGAGTGTCGATATTGTTGGCGGGACGATTTAAATAAATTCAGATGATTAAAATTATCAAAGCGGCTCTACGAGGTCAAGCCACTGACCGACGCGCACGCCGAATTTGGGGTATCAAAATTTTGAGGACGATTTCCTCGAGTAGCCATTATTGCCGTATAGCTTTACAGGTGTGATCGGATCTAATCGACACATTTTGTGAATTTCGAGTTTTTCTAGAGTAAATTAAAGTCATCTGTGCTTTATTTCGTTCCTAATTAATTGATTTCATCGTTGAAAATCCACGCCACGTGCGGATATTCCATTTCTTCTTAACGGTTGATTCTTTTTTTGAGAGCCCTTTAATATCCATTAAAGGGTTTTACGGGCATATGTATCATTGTATGGTATTTTTCTTATGGTTCGTTTCCTTATATGGTAAATTTTCATATATATGGTTCTTCTTTAATTTTGGTCATTTTGTTGGTTTATTGGTTTGCCGTTTGCTTCTTACAAACGATTTTCTCTAAAGACATTGTTTGATGGTGTCATTCTTGTATGGTGAATGCTCGCGTAGTTTACCTTCATTTTATGGTGTAGTATAGTACTAGAGAATTCTGGTATTGCTTCCAATAATTTGGTTATTATTGGTATTTGGTTGGTGTATGACACATCGTGTTTTCTCGTCATCAGCTTATTAATCAACAGAATCCATTTTGGTTTCTGGTTACAACTAACCGCCATCTTGGATACATCGCAGTCTCCAACAGCTAAATCAAATTGTTGTTTTCTTCTTTTCTTGCTGATGTTATGGTCGTGAATTAAGTGATCAAGGATTTGCATTTAGTCGAAATTCACGATTATATCACGTCTGTACACTACGTACGCGGTACGATTTCAATTGCTATTTATCTGACTGAATTTAGTTTGATTCAATTATTCTAGACCAACTTTATATTATTTTCCGATAATATTATTTTTTTTATTATTTAAATAGTTCATATGCCAATAGGCATAAGATTTTTTATATTTTTTTTGTAGATATTATTAAGGGTAGAATTGTAATTGGATTCAAATTTGTTGTAAGTAATAAGAAATAAATATTTGGTTTCAAGGGAATTTGTAAAGTGTTTGCAACTCATATACACACACACACATTCGAAGTTTTGTCAGTTTCGTAGCTCTGACACAAAAAAAAAATTCTACGTGGCGCCCATTCTTTTGTTTTTAGCCTAGTTATATCGTCCAAATTGAACTTGCCATCTAACCGTCCCAGCTAGTACGTTGTTCAAAGAAAACGTAAGCGTTATAAGCAAGCGAAATATATAAATAATTTTTTTTAAATATTTACAGTTATTCATCGCCCTCAAATGCACCCATGGACCATTACCGCCCCCCTAGATCGCTACAGCGCCCACTAGGGGGCGGTAGCGCCCACTTTGGGAATCACTGATGTAGACGCTCACTAAGAAATGATTTTTGAAAATTCAACCATTAAGGGAACTAAATCGGGCATTAGTGTTTTAATATGTTGGAATATAGGCGGTTGTGGAAATAAGTTTTGACAAGCGTATACCCGATAAGTTTTGATATGTATTTAGCGGTTTCATTTTCAAATGTAATCAACAGAAATTTCAACCTCACTTTCTTTGACGTTTTACAATTAGACAATAATTTGTTCAAATATTTCGATATTTTACCAGATTATGATTTAATTAATAAAAGTGATATTGTTAATTAATTATTATGAATTATGTTATGAATATAAACCAACGAACGGGCGGGACGACGTCTGCCCGGTCCACTAATATAAACTATACTATTCTGAAAATAAAGAAAATCTCATCACTTAATCGGTTTTCTTTTTAAAAGATATTCCGGCAAATAAGTGCGCGCTATTGTCACTTCATAATTTGAAATGAGCTCTTTACGTTGAACCATGGTCATATTACAAATTATTTAGTTAAGAAAATCAAAATTATGGAACATCTTATGTACTAGAATCGATTTAGTACCGTAGTAAAGCCGGACAAAAAAACTGTCTTTTTATTTATTAGCATAGATACGTGAATCTGAATTGGTGATAAATTCTAATCAATTAATAGAAATTGAAAAATAGAAGGAAAAGTATTTAAAAAGAACACAGTTTTGAAATTTTTTATGAGTGACTTTTTGTACAGTTTGCTTTTGACAACACTCGTTGCTCGAAATGTACATCACTCAGTCGATTGTATTTCGGCAAATTTAGCATTGTGGCTTGACTGAAAAGTCTCTCCACGGGAGCCGAAGACGGCAACGGAGTGTTAAATCTAAGGTAAACTTTACGAACAGCCGGATATTCATCCAACAATGAAAATTTGAATTTTTTTGCTTTTTAAAAAACAGTCAACTTCCCTAATCATTTCTCTGCGGTTACCGAAATTTAATTTGGGACTATCTACGTCAGACTCATTGATAACTTCGTCTGAGACTTCACTGTAAGCTTCTTTTGATACAACATCTGAGAATTTTTCATGGGCCATGTTCTGAACATTTGCAGGAAACGCTGCTAACCATTAACCCTTATACAGTGGGTGAGAGATAGCCGCAATAAGGGCTTGATTCTCAGGTACCGAAAAGTCAAACTGGTCTCTAAACCTTGTATCAATAGATTGAATTATAGTTTCAACTATAGGGGTGCAAAAGTTCAGTTGCTTCTCTGATAACAGATCATGCATATCATTTTTAACTGATAATAATTGAGGTAAAAGATATCCATAATAGCTTTGATCTGCTTGAAATGTGTCGATTGCTGAAGCTAAAGGGGCTGAACACATGAGAAATTCTTCTAAATATTCAAAATCTATTTTACACAAAGGTTCTTTTAGCTCTCCAAAATCCATATTAATAAGTTTATCTCTGATACTTATAAGTTGTTTTAAGCAGTCATACATCGAATTCCACCTAGTGATTACCGGACGCCGCAGTGAAACTCCTAAAGTCGACTTCAAAAGTTCATTATTTTTAGGGGCACGAAGCAATTGCCATAAACTCGAGCATTTATCCATGAAGGTCTTATGTTGCCTTTTCAAGCGTTTATCATTAGCAATAGCTTTTGGTACATGGCTTGAATCAATAAGGTTCAGCGTATGGTTAGCCCATTTCACATGTCGAGGCAATTTATGTCCACAATAATTGCCAAATGTATCGTCACTTTTTACGGTTTTGTCTGTACTACTCATAAATATCAATATTATCAACCTCGTCATTTTCGTTAGATGCTTCACTCATATCTATAATAAAACACAATTTTTTTATCATTAGCTATAGAATATTTTTTTTTATTAATGAAAAATTCTAGAATTAATAACTAATTTGAAAATTTTGAATATTCTTCTTTTGTACAATTTTCAAATACACTATTATCTAAGAATCTTTAAGATAAATAAAAATTTATTCCAGTAGGCCTTAATTTTTTTCTACAAATAACGTGAAATTTATAGTATTTATACGATAAAGTCTGGAGAAGAATTGTTTCTATTGAAATTTGTATTAAAACCGAAACTGAATAAAAGAATACGAAAAAACCAGATTGTATTTATATAACTATTAGTTCGAAAAATATAAACGAAAAATAGAATAAAATAGAATAGAATCAGCATTAAAACAATATTACAAAAGTATTTACAGTTAACTTTTATTATATTTTCAAGCTTTTTTTAGAAAAATCCAAAAAAATTCGAATTATTTAATAAGGGTAAAAATAATAATAATAAGAGTAACTTACCCAGTGAAATATCGTCTTAAGAACCAATACCAAATTCTTTTGAGAAATTTGATGCATTATCAGTAACTGTTGCCTGAATTGACTCAATTGCTAATCCAAATGATTCATGGATTTCTGATAAAAGTTTAGCGATAACATCAAATGAATGATTACATGCAAACCGACGGCATGCTATAGCGGCAGATTTTCTTGTATATGTTTTGGATTTAATCTAAAGAAATAATTATGTTACAATGAATAAAAACTATATTAATACCGTACATAACTATACAGAGTGTCCCAGCTAAGTGTTTCACCGCTAATATCTTGTTTGTTTGTGAATTGAAATGGAAAAGTATCTAAAGAAATTAGACTACATTGCCTTTACTTCAATCGACCGATACGATTTTCTTCTTAGCTATTTTGGAAATGCCACAACATCTTATAAGAGCTCGAAAATTACTCAATATTAGGAAACAAATTACCTGCAATGTATACTGCGAATGAATTTGATATGAAAATAATGTTTTTTTTTTAAAATATCTTATTTGCTCCTGAAAAGAATTAGAACTTCTCTGGGGTCAATAACGTATTCATTGATAGAAAAAGCCGACGGTTGTTATTGGGAACTTGGGGGGACATCATATGAAAAACAACAAAAAAATTAATAAATATAACTTATTATAACTAATATGACTAAATATGACCAAAATATGTTTAAAAGTATGTAGGTATACCTCACCATTACCGCCGCCATCAAAATGCTTTCGCCGCCCCCAGTTAGCTACTAACAGTAGGGGCGGCGAAGGCAATTTGACGGGGGCGGCGACAACGACGTATACATACTTTTATGTACTGTGCATTATTTTAGTCATATATGGTCATATTAGTTATATCAAGCTATATTTTTTCATTTTTTAACTTTTATATGGTGTCCCCCAAGTTCCCAAATACAACCCGTTTTGACATTTCCAAAATAGCTAGAAAGAAAATCGCGTCGGTCAATTGAAGTACAGACATTGTAGTCTAATTTCTTTAGATACTCTTCCATTTCAATTTACACATAAACGAGGTATTTGAGGTGAAACACTTAGCTGGGACAGTCTGTATATACATAAAATGTTGTATTTATAGATCATAAAATCATATTTTTCCATGAAGCTACAGTAAATGTCTCTCCGGTTAATCTCAATACCAAGTATAATAATGTATATAATATTGTATTAGGTCAAGTTAAAAAATCAATTTACCCAGCTAACAGTTACACCTAAGTAACGACGAGCAGTACTTGACAACATATCGGCTGTTGTGCAGACATGACCACTATCATTAACGACGCCAGATAATTTATCTTGAATTTCTGTCATTATTTCTTTAAAATTTAGATCAATTCGTTTTGCCAAAATGAAGCGTGTTAAATGTTTCAGTCCAGTTGTACCCTTTTGAAAGGCAAAATCTGAAAAATTATTAATGAAGTGAAAGAATGCATAAAAGTATTACATTAATTATATTGTTATCGGTTACTAGAAATGACCATATTATGTTTTCTTGCTTTGCAGTCTATTGATGAAGAATTGAAGTTCAAGTTGAAAGCGAAATAGATTTGAAAAAAGAAAGTTATGAAAAGCTCTAAATTGTGTACTTTAAATTCAAACGTGAGATTTTTTTAGATATAATAGTATAGAATAATTTTATATTCTAGTAATTTTTTATGAAATATGAATCAAAAAGTCAATCAGTGAACTATCAATAATAATTACTTTTAAAAACTATTTTGGTTTTAAGTCAATAGTAATTCTTTAATGTTATTCCTATTCTTTAATTGTAGACTAATGTAACTTAATGTAACTCGAAATTGCTATTTGAACTTTTTTGTTTACCATCAAATATTTTTCAAAAAGCTGTATCTTCAACAATACGAAAAGGTAGCATGAATTTTAGTACAATTTTTGTAATATTTTTTTTTCAAATTGTTGGTTAAATTTACACTTCCAACGTTTTTTATCAATATTATCTTTTAATAGTTTTGATCCTTTGCGTTTCATTTCCGCATATTTGAGATAACTTTCATGAGCCTTTGAATGTTTAATCTATAACCAAAAATAAAAAAAATAATTAGTAAGAAATGGATCATCTTTGATGTACCAATGATTAAACTTAATCGAGCAGAATTACTCGTCTTAAACCAAAAGATTTCATTACCTTAAGATGTTTTATGAAATATGAATTGGTTTGGACTGATCCTTTTAGTTTCTTTGGAGGATCACACAAGGTGCATAAGGCATAGACTGAATTCATTGAACTTGACTCCATATCCACCTTGAAAAATTTCCCATCAAAGCAAGCAGAATTTTTCACAGCATCATGAAATTTTTCCTGTTCACTTAAAGTGTTATCATTTGAATTTATATTATGATCATTTTGGATACTATCTATTTCACATTTTATATTTTCAGGTCCTACGTTATAATTAATGTTCAAATTCAGGTGAACAGACCACAACTCACTGTGTTAATTATTTATTTTTTAGTACAACGTTTCGTCAGTATCATTCTGACTTCCTCAGGTACCTGTGTGCCAAAACATCATTTTCAATACAACTTACAAATAATAATGTTATTACAATTATAAAATTAAACAATTACCTTAAATAATATCAATTTTACACACAGTTATACCATCTCATTATTAACAATCACAAAATACATGCAAAAACGAAATCTATACTACTCGAAATTAGAACTAAGAATCAATTGCAAATCAAATTATAAAAACTACAAATTACCAAAATACAAAAACTCAAATTAATGTTATGTAGCTACAATTTCAATAGACTACAAATCTCAAACGTTTTACACTGCTATCAACAATAATGTAAAACGTTTGAGATTTGTAGTTTATTGAAATTGTAGCTACATAACATTAATTTGAGTTTTTGTATTTTGGTAATTTTAGTTTTAATTTCCAGTAGTATAAATTTCGTTTTTGCATGTATTTCGTGATTGTTAATAATGAGATAACTGTGTATAAAATTGATATTATTTAAGGTAATTGTTTAATTTTATAATTGTAATAACATTATTGTAAGTATTGTAAGTTATATTAAAAATGATGTTTTGGCACACAGGTACCTGAGGAAGTCAGAATGATACTGACGAAACGTTGTACTAAAAAATAAATAATTAACACAGTGAGTTGTGGTCTGTTGACCTGTCTATTTCACTTTCATTTTCATTATCTCTGCTAGTGTAATTCAAATTTCTTGAACTATTACTCTCAACTGATTTGTCATCTTCCACCCCTTTTCTAACACCATCTTTATCGTCTGAATGCATAGATAGTTCAGTTAATTCTCCAAATATCTGTAAGTCATTAGTTTCATTATTACTCGACTTTTCTTGTGATTTATTTGTGTTTTTTTTTGTTTTAACATTTGTTGACGACAGAAATTTAGATTTTTTTAGGAGGTGATTCCTCAGAAGAGAAAATATGTGAAAAAAAATCATAAATTCTATTATCTACTTAATATTACACATTATCAATAATTTAATTATAATTTAATTATATGTCAATAATTTAATTATAATTAATCATAATTTAATAATAATTTAATTATAATTTATAATTTATTTATAATTATACTTACATATCGACAATAAACAATTTAAAACAAAACACTCCAAAATAGGTTATAATCGTACTATTGTACAAATTGCGCTACGAATAAACAAAAAGTCGCTTAAAACGTTTAAAATACATTAATCAAGTTTACAGGTCAAAATTAATTCGTTTATCTAGATTTTTTTTACAAAATATATCTCGATTTCGTTTTTCAGAACAATATTTTTTCAACAATTATTGTGTTTGTCAACAGTTCGACTGCAAAACAACTGAGAATGATACAACGGCAGACTAGATGACAATGGTGAAAATTTTAACCGATATAAAAGATTCATATTTTTTTCCTGTTAATAGTTATACAAATATGAGTATTATATGACAACTGTATGAATAATTAATGTCATAACTTATTAGAAAATTTAAAAAATTAAATGGAGTAAAAAGACTTTGAAGGGAAGGAATTGAAAAAATCTTGTATTGCACACGGTGGTAAGGTCCCTTTACCCACTAGCGCATTTGGCTCACTCGGCCTCCGGCCTCGTAAGCCAAACTTCGGCTCGTGGATGAACTATGACTTTACCACCTTGTACAGTAAATAACTATTTTCACTCCTAAAACTGTTTTTTCAGAAAATCCAAGAACAGGTTACCTTCTGTACTAGGTGGTAAAATTACACTTTGTCCACGAGCGAGTGGATAAAGGGACTTTACCACCGTGTACAAGATGTTTTTCAATACTTTCCCTTCAAACTCGTTTTTATTCAATTATTTTAATCTTCTAATAAGTTATGACGTTAATTATTCACACAGTTGTCAATCGTTGTTGGTTGCTATTGGATTTCTCTAAACAACACGCAATTGTTTTTGTTTATTTGCTATTGGTTGCTATGGAGTTTACCCACCTCAACGGTAAAGTAAGCACTTTACCGTAAAGGTAGGTAAAGTGTTTCTTTAGCGTCGAGTTTTTGGTCGATAAAGTAGGACTTTATCAGCAAGTATTGAGAAAAATGAAAGTGCGTGGAACGTCGCTCGTTAGAAGTGGAACTTCTTAGGTTAGAGATGAAGTTCATTTTTAGAATTAGGGTATGGTTATTTGGGATTCAATTAATGATTTTTTTTCAGTCTGTCGTTGCCTGAAGACTCGATTTTTTCTGCAGTTGTCTTTTTCTGTATTTAACTTATCTCAAAACAATATTCATAAATAATTTGGGTCATTTGTATGTATTACTAGCGGACCCGGTAGACTTCTTCCCGCCTGCCCGTTTAATTGTAAAACTTCAAAGAAAGGGAGGTTAGAATTTCTGTTTATTACGGTTGAAAATGAAGCTGCTAAATTATGTATCAAAACTTATTTCCATAAGCGGCCAGCGATGCAGCGGACGGGTACCTGCTTGTCAAAACTTATTTCCATAGCCGCCTATATTCCAACATATTAAAACTTTAATCCCCGATTTAACCCCCTTAGGGGTTCAATTTTCAAAAATAATTTCTTAGTGAACGTCTACATCATGAAAGGAATATACGTGCCAAATTTAAAGTCGATCGGACGGATAGTTTCGGAAATATTATGATGAGTGAATGAGTGAATGGGGAATAGGTTATACAGGGATCCTCGTAAGTAATGGACCACCTTGCAGGGTCTGATAGGCAACTAAATCCTGAATCGAAAAGTCCTTTACCATTTTTCGATCTGACCCATAGATAATTTATTATTAATTAAATTCAATAACCAATCTGGTGCGTGCTATAGCAGAGAAAAAATTCAAAACATAAGCGCGTGAGTGAGCTATTGGACTCGCGGCAGTCTACTTCTTCCACGTCTACCGTTCTGCCGCTATAGGGCGCACCTGATTGGTTATTGAATTTAATTAATAGTAAATTATCTATGCGTCAGATCACTTACGAGACACCCTGTATAAATATAGATTGAATCATTAGTAGATATGAAATCAATCGCATTAATAAGCAAATAATAATTGTTTACTTGACAACGGGCAATGAATGAATGAATGAGCGAATGAGCGAATGAGCGAATGAGCGCATTTTACAAATTTTGGAATGTACATTTGCAAATACTGCTGCAATAGTCAATTAGAACTAAGTGCAGCCTGTTTTCTAACGACTTTCTCCAAAAATATCTAATTAATGTTTCTATTTAATAAATGTTATGTCTAATATTATAGATTATATGTATAGAAGTAATGTAACACATTATAAATTAAGAAGCATTATAAGAAGACAAAAAAAAACAAAAACGAAAAATTAAGAATATTTTTATATATACATTTATATATATATATATATATATATATACAGGGTGGATTATAAAAAACGCCCCAAGCCATAACTCCATTATTTTCAAAGATATGACAATACTTCTTGGAACAAAGTTGCACAGTTTATTATTATCTATGTTTTGGGAGAGATGCCAAATCAATACTGCTTCCTGTTTCACCGGAAGTGGCATCAAGTTCAGTTTCTTAAATGGAACACCCTGTATATTTTATTATTTCTGGATACAGCGTTAAATTGTCTTTCTAAAAGCTCTAAGGCATTATATGCCTAAAACCAATAGTTAGTGAGATATTCGTTAATTAATGTATTTATTAAAGTAGGCACTTTGCATATGCTTACAAGCTATAGTTATTGATAAATTCAGTAAAGTAGTATATATATATACATTTATATATATATATATATATATATTATGATAATTTATCAGCATTTTATGCTTTGGGATGTTTTAGACGTTTATTATGCTTCTTGTATGCGGCATTTTTTACACCATCATCCTTGTAATGTTGTAAGTCCTTAACATTTCAGATTTTGTTTATGGAATTTAGATAATTAAAAAAATGAATATTGACAACAATTTGAATAAAAACTTCCGCCTTACTTTGATGTTCTTTGCAAAACAAAGTTTTAATGTGATCGGAAAAATTGTTGTAAACCCCTTTTTTTAATTTTTCGTGTATTTGGTAAGAAGTTATTATTTTCGGAAGTAGTCAAATAATAATATCTACAACAATAATATATTTTCGTAACCTTACGACTGGGATAAAGCAATTTTCTATTTTTATATTGTCTTCATTTGCTTAGGGAATTATGCAAATCTTCAGGCGTTCCACACATTTTATTCTGACAGTTTTTTCAATTCTGAATTTTTAAGTTTCTCAGAGCATAACCAGCAATATACGCGGTAGTGTATTGTGACTGTTGTTCATCTATTTGTGACGAAAATATGTAAGGTGTGATTACAACGTCAGGTGGTTGAAACTGCTATTGCACCCGATTTTCAACAAAACATTTAAGAGTGCTTAACACGCCAATATTATTATCATCTTCGCAGTTTGATCCTGGAGAATTCGTGGACACTAAATTATTTACTAAAAGGGACTTACAAGAATGAATAAATGAAGAACATGTGGGATTAGTATTTCGCACTCCGTGACTTCGAATACAACATAAATAATTTCCCAGTGCATCTTGCTGAAAAATTCTAGTTGTAATAAAATGGAAGTTGAATAAACGATTACAAAGAACTCTCAAAGCCCGAAGTGAGAAAATCCAGTTTTTGATTGATGGAGTGATTGTTCTATGTGGAGAAGAAAAATACATCGATTCTAATACTTGAATTGCAGAGGTCCAAAAAGAAAAATGAGTCACTGAGCCTCGAAGTTCTTTATTGTCAGGAGAATATTTTGCATTGCTATTAACGCTGTCAAATAATTTGTCAAAGAACAAAATCAATTCCGTAGTTTCACAAGCCTGAGTATCCAAGTAAAATTAAAAACATGGCTGTAATTCAGTACTCATTTTAGCGGCTTGCAGCATAGCTGTACCAACTTTATGACTGAAAACTTGTGTACAATTTTTTACGCGCATTTTCTTGATTTTAGTTGGAATGATATGTTCGTCGTTAAGCTTATTGAATTGAATTGGCTGTGCGGTCCAAAACTTTTATCTATGCAGTATAGACGTTATATATGTGACCCGGAAGCTACTTTCTCTAGTCTTTCAAAAGTAAAATGCAGATCTTTGGTCAACATTGCATTCCGAACACCCTTTAGTAAATGGGGGAAGTCATAAAGTTGAATAACTTCACTACCATCAACTAGATATCCTGCGAATCTGTTCTGTAAACAGTTCGTATTACAATAAATTTCAGTATCCCTCAACAATGAATTTATAGCAGCTTGATTAGTAGCTTCCTGGTCACATATTCATGCGACTATAAGAAGACCTGCAACTCGTATTTCCCGAATTACTGATTTTAAAAGAAAATCTAGTTGGTTAGTTGATGTTGTACCGTTACAAAAAGTAAAAGCTATTGGTTGTTTCCACTTTCTGTAAATTACCCTAATCATAAAAACTAGAGCATGATTGGCAAAGAGGGGCGTCGTTCACTTCCACCGTAATCTACAAAACCTTCTACAACGTCTAGTTTTTGATTATAATTTAAATTAGGTTTTATCGCGATTTCGTCAAACATTAGCACACAATACTTTTCCATTGTTTTCATTTTAGTAACAGATCGTTTTAGATGTTTAAATATATGATGGTTTATACCGCAATTAAATGGTATTTGATTTAAGATCGAAGTTAGTGTTTTTGCAGATGGCAAATAAAATAGTTTAGATAAAAGTGTATATATATATATATATATATATATTAGGGTGGTCGTTAAAAATTATTTTTTGTCAGCCGCCCTAAAAAAACGTTCCTTTAGATGAAAAAATACGGGGGAATTTTTTTATTTTTTTTGGACCACAAGAACACGTGCCGCACGGCCTTTGAAGATTATTTCTTCATGAAATTACAGTTTTTTCAAAATATCTCTTAAAGTAGACAGATTTGAGAAAAAATTAATGAAAGCAATTTCATAGAAATAAAATTCTCTACAAAAAAGGTCTCTTTTGATTTTTTTATAAAGTTCATATTTATCGAGATATTGTTAACACGTTGACGGACAGTAGGAACAAGCGAAGTTCGAAAATTGACACTATATGTTTTTGTGATTTTTAGAATGTTAGAAGTATAGTTTTACTCTTTCTGCTTAAATAAACTTAATTTTGATTAATTTAGTACCTTTAATTAGGTTGCGGCTATAACCGTCATGGCGCCAGCGGACTCTATACACTAAGTGATAGGACGATGGCGGCTATAACAGCAAAAATTTAAAAACGTAAATGACAGGTTTAATGGTTCAAACAAGCAATTTTTGTATGCAACAAAGTATTTTTGGGAGTTTTACACGAAATGTTAGTTCTTAATCAAACAAAAATAAATAAATGACAAAAAAATTTATTATAATTTTATAATTATTATACATTATTTTCGGTATGCCATGTTTCAAAGCATGGTGCAGGACACAGTGCAGGTTTTGACATGCAATTCTTGCAGCAATATGATGTTTCCTTCCTTATTCCCTGTTTATAACATTGTTTACAACGCTGAAAATATGTTTTTCGCTGATAATTTTCAGGAGGTGAAATTTTCTCAGGAAAATGCTGTGTTCCATTGTTGTTGATTTCATTGGTTTGGATTTGTGCACGTTTAAATTGAACCAAAGTTCTTCCATCCCGTTTATTATCTATACCAGTTAGAGATCGTATGATTGCTTCCCTGTACTCTATATACTTCATTTGAGAACCTGTCTTTTCTTTAAAGATGTAGAAAGAATTCCATACTGCTACATCCAGTAGATGAAAGATTACCTTTTTATACCATCTAATTGTCTTCCGTGGACAGGAATAATAGGACATCATCTGATCTGCTCTGTCTACACCTGACATATTCTGATTATAATTCACTATTTCAATTGGTTTTCTCTTTTCCTGTTGTCGCCGGTTAGCTGTGTTTATCATGCTTGGGTGGTAAGCTGTTGTTAGACATAGCACATCCCGTTTATCTTTCCATTTGGACACATAAGTCTGATTTTGGCGTCGCCATACATGTTCTCCTTTTCTAAGCTTACGACGTGTTATTTCTTGTGGCAGACCCTTCCTATTTACACGAAGAGTTCCTGTCACATGTGTCTTTTTGCTAAGTAATTTGTTAGACAATGGTAGACTGTTGTAATAATTATCCATGAACAAATGATGGCCTTTGTTTAAGTATGACTGCATCAATCGCATCACAAGACTTTCAATAGTTGTCATGTTTTCATCGTTTTCTCGATGGCCTTTGTATACTTCTATATTCAAAACGTAACCTTGGGCTGAACAAAGTTCATACAATTTAATTCCGTATTTTGCCTTTTTGCCTTTCATGTACGTGCGAAAATAAAGCCTTCCTCGAAATAATAACAACGATTCATCTAATGATAATGCTTCATTTGGTGCATATGCATTCGCAAACTTTTGTATGAGCAAATCAAGAAATATTTTTATTTTCCTCAAAGGGTCGTTTGAATTTTCTTCCTCAACACAAAAACACCTCAATATTTGCTCAAACCTCCTTCCAGACATTTGTGACGGAAATGCTGGGTGGTAATGTAATGCATCAATGGAAAAGAGTTTTCTAATGCTGGAGAATTTTAGCTGGGACTGAAGCAAACACAAACCTAAAAACTTTCTCATTTCGATCATATCAGTATTTTTGAAATTTGCCTTTCTACTATGCCTTGTATGTGGCCGTGCTTGATTGCAAAGTTTTATGCCGTAATCATTCGTAGATTTTATAATCATTTCCATTACTTGGTCATCCCATATTTTTTCAAAAACCTGAATTGGAGAAACATTTTCTTCTATATCCAAAAGAATCCCAGCGGCATCTGCATCAAAAGAAAAGTTTCTTATAGATGTTGTATTGGTATGCCATGTCTCATCATTTTCTGGTTCTTCTGGTGCTTCATATTCCTCATCTGTAGTTGATTCATCATCTTCACTATCCGAATTGTTATTTTCAGCACTGTCAGCATCAGATTCAGACTCACTGTTGCTTGATCCACTATTCATTTCCTCAACAATCTTCAGCAGCCTAGCCTGATCTTTTTCCCAACTGTCCATTTTCTGTAAATATTGAATAAAACATTTTATTTTGTATTATTATTTATTGTATATTATATATATAATATATATTTATCATTTACATTATTGTTTTTTTATTTCTGTTTAAAGTATAAAATGAATAATAAACAAATACATACCAGTATAGTTATATAAATAATAATAAATATCGTTAAACGTATCAATAAGAACTATAAATTCAATAGAAAACACGATCGCACTACTCCCTTCACAACCACGTGCATACTGAATCTGCAACTCGTATAACAGGTGAAATATGAACTTCAACCTAAAAAGATGTTTTCAAAACACGACACTATGCTTCTACGTATACGCCAGTAAGTGCACATTTGTGCTGCTATAGCCGTAGTGTCTAAAAACGACCGTTTCGTTTTGGACGGCTATAGCAGTCATGCCACATTGTGAACTTCGCTTTGACGGCTATAGCCGCAATTGTCCGTCAACGTGTTAATAATGAACTCAATAACTTCATAAAATCAAAATTTTCAGACATATAAAAGTATTTTTTTCTTAAATAAAAACCATTTGGTAACTTAAGTCACATTTACAATTATTAATTTAATCGTTTTTATTTCCGAAAAAAATATGTTTATACGTCTGAAAATTTTGATTTTATGGAGTTATTAAGTCGATTATTGAAAATATCTCCATAAATATAAAGTTTCTGAAAAAATTAAATGAGACCTTTTTTGTGGAGGATTTTATTTCCTATGAAATTGCTTCAATGATTTTTTCTCAAATCCGTCTACTTTAAGAGATATTTTGAAAAAACTGTAATTTCATGAAGAAATAATCTTCAAAGGCCGAGCGGCACGTGTTCTTGTTGTCCAAAAAAAAAGAAAAAAATTCCCCCGTATTCTTTCATCACAAGGAAGGTTTTTTTAAGGCGGCTGAAAAAATTTAATTTTTAACGACCACCCTAATATATATATATATATATATATTAGACTGTATCAGAAAAATCGACTATTTTTTTTTTCGAAAGGCACTCTGCAAATATTGTTCAGGATGTCGTAACATTGGGCCTGTGAAAATATCAGCTCTTAATTTTAATATCTACAGGTGCCTCATCGCGATTTTCTGTTTCCCATTTGATTAACATGGGAAAAAGATTCTCTTGCACTTTGGAATTTTATAGCTCACGTTGAGAATAATATTCTGAAATAACTGAACTTCGCTCTTATACAAAATTTAACGCTCTACAAAAAAGGTCTCTTACAATTTTTTGATATATTTTTTCTTCAAAATTTATTCAACTTTGATGGTAAATTTTTTAATTTTTCCAGTTTTTTGACACAAGCGTCAACTTTTTGGGAAAATTTTATAGAACATTTTTGTAGAGCATTTCATTCTCTATAACTTACTTCTATAAAAGTTTTCGATATTTCTTACAGGTCGTAAGTTATTTGCAATGAACTGATTTTTTTTATTCTAGAAATTTCTAGTAATATTTTCGCATTCAATACTATGAGTCAAATAACTTTCGATCTGTAAAAAATATCAAAAACTTTTGTGGAGATAAGTTATAGAGAATAAAATTCTCTACAAAAATGTTCTATAAAATTTTCCATAAAGTTGATGATTAGGTCAAAAAATTGGAAAAATGTAAAAATTTACCATTAATCCTGAATAAATTTTGAAGGACTAAATATATCAAAAAATTCTAAGAGACCTTTTTTGTAGAGCGGTAAATTTTGTATAAGACTATATTTTAGTCATTTCGAAATATTGTTTCGAATGTGAGCTATAA
The DNA here is from genome assembly GCA_021725515.1 of Epicauta chinensis. Taxonomy (NCBI): domain Eukaryota; kingdom Metazoa; phylum Arthropoda; class Insecta; order Coleoptera; family Meloidae; genus Epicauta; species Epicauta chinensis. The sequence goes on from JAEDXX010000537.1 coordinate 25,953, forward strand.
AATTCCAAAGTGCAAGAGAATCTTTTTCCCATGTTAATCAAATGGGAAATAGAAAATCGCGATGAGGCACCTGTAAATATTAAAATTAAGAGCTGATATTTTCACAGGCCCATTGTTTCGACATCCTGAACAATATTTGCAGGGTGCCTTTTGAAAAAAAAATACTCGATTTTTCTGATACAGTCTAATATATATATATATATATATATATATATATATATATATATATATAAATATAAATATATATAATCCAGCCCGCGATATGGTGTGATATCTGATTCGCGGACCGAGGTCTTGGTCAAGTGGCAAATGCCTGATTTACACAGTACTAATTTTTTTCCCATAAATTTGTCATCTGTAAATATAGGTGAGCTTAAATTCACTGTAGCACAAACAACTGTAAAAATTTCGTCAAGGATCGGTACAAGTTTTACAGACATTGTTACACTTAAAACTTCAAAAGCTTTTATTCGTTGATTGGACCTTTCTACGTGAACTCTAGCTTTTGCAATTTTTGATGTTAATATCGCTTCATTCTTGCTTAATTGTTGTTTATTTTTCATAAACGGCGGTCGTATAAGTTTCCAATTGTTTCTGGCGCAAAGTTCTTCGATTAAAAATCCTCTGTCGGTCATAACAGCATCGCCAGGTTCTAATAATTTTGTTAGGTCGTTTGCTCAAATATTACAGTATCACTATGTCTACCTCCGTAAGGCTTACTGAAGTAAGAAATTAGACCTCCAGGAGTAACTCCAGTCATTATTTTGCATGTTGCAGAACTTTTAAAGTTGTCAACTCTTGGCAACAAAGTTTATTTGGAGCCTGAATGTATATTTCAGTGCAATCAACTACAACTCTGGGGTCTTCATAATCCTTAAAACATTCAGGTAAATTTCTACTTATTTCTTCTTTTGAAGGCCATCGAATCGCGACTTTTAAGCACTTTGACAACATCTCTAGGGTTGTGTAAAATATACGTCGACAGTACATTTTTTAAAAATTAAAGCTAAAAACGTATATGAGAGATTTTGCTGTAATTTAACATACGTCATGATTATACGTTCTCTCAAAGTCATATTGCAATTTGGTAACATTTTTCCATACAGGATTTTTACCATTCCAACGATTGTTTCAAGAATTTTATATGATTGAATTCCTGTCGCAGTTGAAAACTGGTTTTCAGTGGTCATTAAATCCATGAATGTTGGGGTAAAAAACGTTGTCTGCACTTGGACACCAATCTCATTTTCTCCATGATTTGAAGTACTCGGTCTCATGTCGAAATTCACTTTAGATAGATCATTACTAATATCTTCCGCATCTACGTCATCATTATTACTGACTGAAACTACAGTAATTGATTTCTCCACTTTAATATTTGGTTGTTCTGGTAGAATATTTTGTTTTTCAGCCAATTTTGGTCTCCTATCTCTTGCCAATCGTCTTTGTAGTCGAGGTTCACTTTCAACAGATTTCGTTACTCCAAACGATTTTGGTAAATTACATGATGGAACGGCAGTTTTTTTAAAAATTCCTTCCTGAATTGTAATCTAAAAAATAATCAAATTAAATGAAAATTATGATCCATATTTACTTCCAAGAATACAAATTGTATTTTCAAATGTACATTTTTAGATTAAGCTCTATGAACGTACCTGGTAATAAATAGTCACTTTTTTAACTTTGTTTATTTTCAGTAAATTTTTCCACGCTTTAAATTTATTATTAATTGTCTTGGAGAAAATAATAGTTTTATTAATATAAGAATTCATTTATTACAACTGAAATACACAATGTTTCATCGATAGTTGAAATTCAACTGACTGACTCAAGAAATATTACAAATCTTTCAATATCTGATCTCATCAATGCGGTACTAATTTATTGTTTACTGAAAAGGCACGTACGGGTGAGATCAGCGTCTTACGAATCATACAAGAAATATTCACTAAAATAAAGTATCTTAACAATCGGCCATCCTGCTATCATTTGCGCCCTCGCAAATGGAAGAATCAGCCTTCTGTGAATGTTGATGCGTTGTTGGTGTAAACCTAAAACAACAACATTAACTCACAGTATCGATAATCTCCAACACCGAGGGGAGGGTACTCCATACTTATATAATTACATAGTTTACTGATATTGACCTATTCAAGATTTAACAGCAACTCTTTGCCTTTAAACTGCACTCTTTCTAGCAGAATTCTGCTTAGAGTATTACTATAAATCGTCCACTGCGCCCTGCGCTTCGAACTCAACTAGCAGCACCCTGCCTAAAACGGTCATTCACATATCCCCCAACCTTGAACATCAGCAGCAACCTGCACAAGGTTAGCTATCTTAATATTCACTATCACCACTACTATGACTAATGCTAATGATCACTTAGATCAGAGTCACTACCTGAGTCACTATCATTAGTGCTTGAGTCACCGGGGATGCTATGATAACGCCGTAAACTATCGGCGGCCACTGTTGTTTTGAAGTTCGCATAACCTCGTAACCCTTTGATACTTCTTATTTCGTATCTATCGTGACCTAATACTTTCGCAATGATATACGGACTACACGACACTCCCTTTTTCCACAACACCAAATCACCTAACTTATACCTTTTTGGTAGTTTGTGCCTTTTGTCATAACGCTCTTTCATTTGAATCGCCATTTTCTCCAGTGCTTTACTCGCAGCCTCCCGTCTTGCCCGTACATCTGTTATTTCAGACGATACGCCTTCCAAATTATTTAAAAGATGCCCCTTGTGACCAAACATTAATTCAAAAGCGGTACTATTGGTGGTCGTATTTAAGGTATTGTTTATACCCCAAACTACATCAGAAACTCTGTCATCCCATTGTTTTTCGTTGTCTAATGAGGGCCTCAGCCCATCAAGGTAAGTTCTGTGATATCGCTCTACCTGCCCATTAGCACGCGAAGTACTAACTGCATTTAAAATGTGTTTTATTTGCCTGCTGTTTACAAAATCTGCAAAACGGCTGCTGGTAAAGGCCTTTCCCCTATCAGAAATTATTCTCTTAGGATAACCCAAGAAGACACCGAACACCTGACGTAAATGTTTTATACATTCCCTGGAACCTAAGGTTTTACAGGGCATCACGACAAAATACTTAGTGAAACCATCAATTATCGTTAAAATATACATATGGCCAGAAGGGCTTTTAGGAAATGGTCCCACATGATCAATGTGTACCGTTTCCATGGGTGTATTGGATTTGTTAATTGGGTGCAGTTCCCCTTCAGATTTCCCATAATTTCCTTTCTTGTACGTGCAGTCAATGCAGGCGGAAACATATTTTTTTATAAAACGAGTCATCTTGGTGAACTAATAAGTATTCTTTATCAAGGTTTCGCATTTTTTTAAGCCCGGATGACCAATATCATCGTGGTACTTAATCATCAATTGCCATCTCGCCGATTTGGGTACAACTAAACGGTCTCCCGCGGCAGTTTTCCGATAGAAACGGTCGTTCTTTATTGTAAAGTAGTTGGATAAATCAGTTTGAATTTTGTCTTCATCTCTAAGTTGATCAATAATATTTTATTTTTCACTTCTATATACAATTGTTTGTTTATATCTTGGATACGCGATGTATAACAACCGTCATTTTAACCTAGGGCATAATAAGCGGGCATAATAAGATATGCGGGCGTAATAAGACATGCAAGAAACTGACATAAAAGTAGGATCATTAAACAATAGGTACCAATTCATGAAAATATACCATTAGAACTGTTTCACTGGCAGTTTTCACAGAATTTTTATTTCTCCAGTCTTCAAATTTTTGGAGCTCTCTTTCATAAAGCGATCGTAACTTTTTGGGAGTAACTCCTCCTCAGCTTTTAATGCACGTTCTGATATTGTTTTCGGAATTTCTTTTCCCATCACACACGGATTTTTAAGTTTTGTTATTAAAAAAATAAATGACTTCATCGTCTTAGATACAAAATAACGTACAAATTCAAAGTAGACTTCGTTTTTATAAATACGCATTTTTTGTCAAAAAATAATTAATTGTAATTAATTTCAAGTGAAAAATAAATAATTTTCAAGTGAAAAATAAACGTTGTATGAACCTCTGGCATAACTCGATGTTTATAAATCTCGGGCAACTTACAAATCCTCGGGCCGGAGGCCCTCGGAATTGTAAACTGTTGCCCTCGAATATAAACATCGTTATTATGCCCTTGATACATAAATAACTAT
>JAEDXX010000538.1:0-29932 GCA_021725515.1 Epicauta chinensis
TTAGATCAAGAATAATTGTAAGATTGAACTTTTATTGTTAATTGACACCTTGCTCAAGTGCGGTCGGATCTGATCCACCTGCATGTTAATTGTTTTAGAAGAAAAATTATTTTCTTGATTTTTCGTATTGGTTTTTACTCATCTTCACTTTTTATCGTTTTATTTTGTGAGTATTTTCATTAAATTTAATATATCTAAGGGTATTTTTCTAAATTTCGACGTTCTTCTTTAGATTGAGAATTATCACGAGTTTCCACGGCTTGAGCGGATTTATTAGTTTTGTTCTCGTGATAAATTGTTTTGAAAAAACCGTTTAATATATTTAAAGGTGAGACATTTTACTCTTTTCTGCATATAAATGAAAATGCAATTAAATTTTCGTTACATAAAGTGTTTTTTTTTTTTTTTGGTTTTAGGTATCGTGTACTTAGTTCAGCTTTTCTTGCTGGAATTGGTTTCGTAATCATCCTTGAAGAATTAGCGTCTTTTGGTTCAATTGTCTTTTTGAAAATCCTGATTTTGTTGGCCGATACCAACAACGTGGAAAATTTCCCGACCGTCGCCATTTTGAGTACGGACGTACGACACGACTGGTAAGTCGTTTTATTTAATTTTTTGCCATTCTTAGTGTTACTATTGTGAATAATTTAAGATTTAATTATTGTTTTTATTGCAATATTCACAATCGTACCACGTAGTTCCACTATTTTGCCGGTTACACCATTACCATTTTTCGATGGGACGCCTAGATAATTTACTATTAATTAGAATCAATAACCAATCAGATGCGCACTATAGCTTATCGGGGCGTTACGTGGCGAGCGATAGGACACGCGGCAGTCGACTTCTTTCCCGCCTACCGTTCAGCCGCTATAGCGCGCACCTGATTGGTTCTTGAAAGACCCGAAAAAATGGTGGAGTTTTCTCCAAATCCCCAAATATAATTTAAAATGTGCAAAAGCTAAACGATTAATTCGATGAAAATGGCTTTTACAAATTAATAATTATGTAACAATTGCAACGTGCGTGTTAAGTCGGTGAAACAGGTTGTAAATTAAATCTCGGAATTGCTGAACATAAAATTTGAACCATTATATAAATGTTTAACGCTTTATTATAGTCATTATGTTGTTTTGAAAAAATGTTCAACCAATTCCTGAAAACCAAATATAAACTCGGCAAAGTCGCTTTACAAATACTCTGCACATGGCAAAATGGCTTAATTTTCAACGTGTTTCCGGTTGCGTTTTTTCCTGCTGCAGTTTGCGCACAATTTTCGATTCTAGCACATTCTCGATTAAGAAACAAGATACAGTGCACGTTGTCTTTTTAATAACACGCGGTCAGGTGAATTTTTCCATCCGATTTTCATTCCAATTAGATGCGTACAATTATCCACCACGATTAATGGCATTTGTAAATTTTTTTTCTTAGCAAAAACTACTTTTATTTTTTACTAATATTTGATACATTTTGTACATATATATTCTAAATGTAATTAATAATTAATATTTTGAATTTTCCCTTATTTATGAAGAAAGTTCAATTTTATTACGTTGTGATATTAATTTATCATATAGGGTAAGGTCGCCTAAGAGTACGCATAATCTAAGAGTACGCAGTGGTAATTTTCAGTTAAAAACGGTGTTCAAGTTTGTCGGTTCTCTAACAATAAATAGCTTCCAACTAAAGGTGAGTACCCACAAAAGGTTGCCTCCATAATTTCGTTATATCATTTGATACAACGTGTTGTTGATTATTGCATCCAAATCTATAATTTTTGTGATTATTCAAAATCGATAAGAACAAAATTTATGGTTCTGGTCGATTCATATTTTGTTTCAATCGGCAACTTGTTGCCTTTTCTCAACATCCGGCTCTTATATGAAACTCCATCTGTGAGAAAGATAGTAAATTTTAATAAGTTATCCAATGATACAAAAAATCCAAGAGTACGCATAGTTGGAAGACACAAGAGTACGCATGAGTACTCTTGGATAACTATATGTTTTCGAAAATATCTTTTATAATAGGTATATTTTTTAAATTAAATAATGTTTTTTCGAAACAGTTATGGGCCCCTACAAAAGAACTTCCAACCGTAAGTTACGTTTTACTGAAAAAATGATGAGTGAAATACAGGAAAAAGTGAAAAACGGACAATCTAAAAGATCCATCGCCAAAGAATATGACATAAATGAATGTACCCTAAGAAAACGTTTAAAACTAGGTACAATACCTTGTTCCTTAGGTCGTTTTAGACGAGTATTCTCAGATGAAATGGAGAATGTTTTGGCAGATCAGATTAGAAAATTTGATAACTTATTTTTTGGTATGACCTATAAAGAACTACAAAGGGTTACATATCAGTTTGCTGAGGAAAACAACCTTGAGCACACTTTCAGCAAAACTAAGAAGGTGGCGGGCAAGAAATGGGTAGAGAAATTTTGCGAACGTCATAAATTATCCGTACGGCAACCAGAAAAAGTCAGTTCTGCGCGAGCCACTGGATTCAATCCTGTCCAAATAAAGAGATTTTTTGATAATTTAAAAAACCTTTTACAAAAATACTCTTTCACGGCTAGGTCTGTATTTAACATGGATGAAACAGGTTTATTGACCGTACCCAATAAAATTCCTAAAGTACTGTCTACTAAAGGTAAAAAGTCTGTCGGTAAAGTTGTCTCAGGAGAAAGAGGCGTACTCGTTACAGCAGTTTGCTGTTGTAATGCATCTGGTTTATACGTACCTCCAGCTTTGATCTACCCCCGCAAGAGAATGAAAGCTGAACTTATATTTGGAGCACCTACAGGTACAATTATGATGGTTTCTGATAGTGGTTTCATAAATTCAGATCTTTTCTTGGTATGGCTACGTCATTTCAAAGATTATATCAGACCGACTGTTGAAGAACCAGTGCTCCTATTACTCGATAATCATACGTCGCACATTAGCCTCCCAGCAATTTTATTCTGTAGAGAAAATGGCATTCACCTTTTAAGCTTACCACCGCATAGCAGTCACAAATTACAACCCTTGGATGTTGGATTTTTTGGTCCTCTGAAAACTGCATACAGTCAAGAGTCTGACAAGTGGATGACAAATAATCCAGGAAAAGTGATAACACAGTCACATATTGCTTCATTATTTGGGAAAGCATATTCTAGAGTGGCATCTCTACAAAAGGCGGAGAATAGTTTTTCATCAAGTGGCATTTGGCCTTTCAATCCGGATGTATTTTCCGAAGAAGATTTTGCTCCATCCACTGTTACCGATAGGCCAGAAAGTCAAAATATCGAAATCGAGATAGAACCTGAAGTGCTTCAACATTTACAAGGAAATACCTCATCTGAACCAAGACTGCTAGCAATCGGACCAACCAGCTCATCAGAGCATATAGGTTCCCAGACTCCCATCAACTCACCTAATGCGAATTTGGATTCACAGTCGCCAAGAACTTTAGAACATGGTGAAGAAGACAACTTATATTATTTTCCTGAATATCAAGGAACTTCAGAAGAAATAGTATCTGTTGGCAACATCGATTCCCCCGTGGCTGGCCCCAGTACTCAACCTAAAATTAAAGGCATTTTGGAACACATATGTCCAACCCCTAAAGCAATAAGGTCAGAAGTAAAAAGAAAGAGAGCGGGGAAAAAATCTGAAATACTCACAAGCACGCCTTATAAAGATTCTGTAATTTTACAAGAATCAGGAAATAAAGAGAAGAAAGAAAAAGCTAAGAGAAAAATTAAAAAACCGATGAAGAAGACAAAGAAAACAGAACAAAGAGTATTTATTGAGAATGCAGGAGTCTGCCCAGCATGTAATGAAATATATTCTGAACCACCAGAAACTGATTTAATTCAGTGTAAGAAATGCGGTCAATGGTACCATGAATTATGCACTTCTTACGAAGGGTTCAACGATTTTGTTTGTGATTTTTGTTAGTTATTCATGCAAGTTAAGAGGTGCGTACTCTTAGGGCTGGTGCGTACTCTTGATTTTTCATAGTGCGTACTCTTAGACAAAATATGTTTCAAGAGTACGCAAATGTACTAAATTCGTTTATTTTTTATATTTTTTTCATTAATAAACATTAACCAAAGAAAATGTAATCATTTGTTAACTAATGTGTACGTTTCTATAATAAAAATATTTTTCTTATTTTTTGACGTATGTTTTGTCTCTTATATCATTTCAAAAGTTAAGTGCGTACTCTTAGGCGACCTTACCCTACTGCTTTATTGTTGCTGTAAAAATTGAAAATACATTACTCAAATCTGGATTAAAATAAATTGAAAGCATTGCATTCAATTAAAAACTGAAAAATAAGCGTCCGTCATTCACATAGAATATGAATGACCATAAAAAGCGAAAATCCTGATTCTTCTAATGATTGATTTATAGAATAAAGTAAAATTAAAATCTTCTACAATTATCACTGAATGTAAATTGAACTCAATTTAGTGTTATAGTAAATTCTTTTTAGTTGAAAGATTGAAAATGGTATTTTTGCGAACTTTTCTTCCATATGAACTAGTGAGTTAGAACGGGTTGGGATTACTACAGTATCTAGCTTTCCTTGTTGCTTGCCCCTGCCTCGCAGCATCCTATTGAAAGCTTATGTGCGGGGCCGTTGTATAGAGTTCACTGTCGACGAATGACATGCTAAAGGCAGCTAAAGCAATGCTGCCAATATTATCTTTTATTGAATAGCGGGAAATTCAAATTGCATCATAATCATAAAATATAATAAATAATAAGTATATAAAATTTTGTTAACAAAATTAAAAAATAAATAATTCTTGAACAACCTCTATACTATCATATATGTAACTCATAATCAGTCGTCTGATGATATTAGAGACAATAAGGCCTCTGAAAACTACATAATATTTTCCAATACTAACTGTTCAAATCGTACTTTTCGTACTCAAAACTCGACTTTACGGTAAAGTGCTACTTTACCATCGAGACGAAGGAAAGTTTTCTCTTTGACAACTAGATAAATAAAAACAAATTGTATGAATAATTAATACAATAAACTTATTAGAAAATTAACAAAATAAAATAAATTAAAAAGAGTTTTAACAGTTAGTATTGGAAAAAGTCTTGTACTACACACGGTGGTAAAGTGTCTTTGACCACTCGTGGACTTAGCTTCCTCGGTCTCCGACACGTGAGCCAATATGTAACTATTGTTCAACAAGTCATAAACAAAAGAGGTAATTATTTAAATATTCTTTCGACATTAATTGAATATTTAGTTTTTAGGGGTTTTGACTATTATAACGAGTGGACACTTTCAATATCTCTAAATTTCTCTAAAAAAAAATAACTGATTTGATCCAGATCTCGTGATAGGTTTTTGAGCGTAATATGTTAGTATTCAATATGAAAAACATCTTGTGTCTAATGTGTCTAATATGTGACTATTTATTGATAGAAACTGGTATTAGAATGAACTGTATAAATAAATTGTAGCAGCACTAAAAATCATCATTTTAAGAAGAAACAAAAAAATATCAAAATTAAGCTATGAGCTGTAGCAACAATAACTAAAATTTATAACCTCGCCATTTCAGAGTTTTACAATTTAATTCACAAAATATATTACAGATACGGTTTTTTTTTTCCTGTAAAAGAATTAAGTGTTGCATATAATAATGTCAATTCAATTACAATTTGAATTTACCTCGGATTGTCATTATTTTATTTCTAGCGCCATCTCGTGTGCAAACTTGTAATAAGAGAGAAGAGTTGGCAGCAATGATTTTTGCAGCGCCATCTTACGTGATAAATGTGAAGTAGGTAAACGGTTGGCAGTCATGATTTTACAACGCCATCTTTAATAGAAATTGTGAAGCTGAAAATCGGTTGGTAACAATTTGTTTATTGTTAAAAGTTAGTAAAAAATTAATTGTTTATATTAATTAATTAAATTTTTAGAGTCCCAGTAAGGTTGGATTGATTAAAGAATAGGTATTGTGTTCATTATTTATTTGTGAAATATCGAATTGTTTATCAATTGCAGTTAAACAATTGATAAACAATCCGGATAATTTGGCTTTTAAACGTTGCAGTATTACAACGTGTGGCAATTTTAATGGTAATTTAGGCTCGAAAAGTATAGTGAGTAATGCAAATTGTTGGATTTCTATGAGATGATTGTTTGTCTCGAACCGAGAATAATTTTTGGAGACAATTCCTGGATACACAAAGGTAAGTGGTCGTTTAATATTAAATCATGATCAAAGGTGTCTAAAACATATATTTTTCGACTGTTCATTTGTCTCAATTTTGTTATTTTTGACGCACTTTTTTCCACATTTTGGCCCGTAAAAATACGGGTGCGTATTTATACTCGTGTGTAAAAATTTAAAAAGTTTTTAAACATATAATAATAACTGTTTATATTAGGACATTGTCTGATGGACAGCCTAATTTGTTTCCATTATTCGTCATCTGTAATCGATTTTCTTTATAGAATGTCTATTTTCTATGTGTTCGACTTGTTTAAGTGTGTTCGCTTTATAATTAAATTGAATAAAAAGTAGTGTAATTTTGGTAATTTAACTAATTAATTTCATTATTTACTTGAGTAAGAACGTTCGACAAGGTTTTGTAAACTTAACCTTAAATAAACATAAAAAATATATACATCAAAATTAAGGTATGAGCAATTGCAACAATACATACTAAAATTTATATCCTCTAAGTGAATTACTGATTGCGTATAATAATGTTAATTCAATTGCAATTATAATTTGAATTTACCTCTGATTTGTCAATATTTTATTTCTAGCGCCATCTCATGTACATAGTTGTAATGAGAGAGAAGAGTTGGCAGCAATGATTTTTGTAGCGCCATCTTCTGTAATAACTGTGAAATAGGAAATCGGTTGACAGCTATGTTTTTTACAACGCCATCTCTGATGGCAACTGCAAATCTGGAAATCAGTTGGCAACAATGCTGTTTTACAACGCCATCTTGTAAATTGTAAAATAAGAAATCGGTTGGTAACAATTTGTTTATTGTTAAAAAGTTAGTAAAAATTTAATTGTTTACAATTAATTTAATTAATTTTCCAATTTTTAGAGTCGTAGTAAGGTTGGATTAATTAAAGAAATGGTATTGCATTCAGTATTTACTTGTGAAACATCCACAAAGTTTCATGAACATAACCTCAATTGCAATTCAACAATTTGTAAACAGATGAGATTATTTGGCTTATGTGGATTATGTGGCAGTTTTAATGGTAATTTGAGATCGAAAAGAATATTGAATAATACATATTGTGGGATTTCCAACATTTCCAATGGATAATACTTTTTGGTAAAATAATGGGGAAAAAATAGATGGATACACAAAGGTATGTGGTTGTTTTATATTAAAGTAAAGCATTATTAGAGTTAATTGAAACACATATTTTTGGACTGTTCATTCGTCATTATTTTGTTGTTTTTATATTACATTTTGGACGTGTTTAATCCCAATACATTATCGAATATATTTAACGGGCTTGCATATACATATTAGACAATGTCTTTGGACACCCAGTAATAATTGCTATTGAACATTGGACTTGTTCTGTAGAAGAGTTGGCAACAATTTACTTACTAATAAACTGGCAATGAAAATAATTCTTATTAATTAACTAACAAGGAAACTATTCGAAGTGTCATCCTCCGATTTTTTTGAGCTTTTGATATGTTGTTGTCCATCGAAAAATAAGCGATGCATATTTTTTCTTAGCGGCTCTTATTGCGTTTTAAGGGGTGAAATGGACCCTCAAAGATTCGTCAAAATCCGGGTGGTTATGTAGTTTTGCATATAAGAACGATAGCAATCAGTACCAAACCAATTTTACGTTATTCCTGATATCAAATAATAAAAATACACACTTGCAGATACCACCTACGCCTATTATAAGGGGGTAAAGAACCCCTTGAAAAACTTTAATCCTCTATAAAAAATTATGGCATTATCCGATTTTAATTAAAAATAACGTCATTTGTTAGAGCAAAGAAAAGTAAAGTTTACCTGTTTTTGGATTTTCTGAAAAAAATAGTTTTAAGGGATGAAAAATTATTTTTTTTATTTTGATGAGAATGACTGATTATAAGCGGGAGATTTTGTTAAATTATTTGTCAAGTATATATTTATTCAACAATCCAACAGCAAAACGTTATACATCAAATATATAATCGTTTTTACATAATATATTAAATATAAGTATAATTTTTCCACCCTCGAAATTGGTAATAGAATTGTGACGATTATCCTAACCTTCAAATAAACACACATCAAATATGAATAAATAAAATACTACAAATCAAGGCATCGCCAACCTTAACGTCAAAAAATCCCAAATTTAACCTCGAAATTAATTTTCCAAAAAATTATAATTATTGTTATTTATCGGGTGAAATTAATCAATTCAATTAGAAATTTTAACTCAAAGGATACTATCAATAAGTAAATTAATTCAATAAACGTTTTAGATCTTTTGTTATTATTATTTATTGCAATTTTCTGAAATAATAACTTGGAGATCAAGTTAGGGATTTTGCGTTGCTTATGTTGGTGACTCCTTGATTTGAAGTATTTTGGAAATACAGGTTAGAAACAACTTTCAAAATTCAACCATTTGATACGTACGCACTTAAGGGATGAAAAAATCACAAATATTTTAATATATTATCTAAAAATTATTGTACATTTGATTTATACTGGTTTGGTATTGGATTACTCTAAAAATATTTACGTGACAAATAATATAACAAAATTTCTTGCGTATAATCAGTCATTGACATGAAAATAAAAAAAATTATGTTTCATCCCTTAAAACTGTTTTTTTCAAAAAATCCAAAAACAGGTGAACTTTATTTTTCTTTGCTCTAACAAATGACGTTATTTTCATTAAAATCGGATAATGCAATAATTTTTTATGGAGGATTAAAGTTTTTCAAGGGGTGGTTTACCCCCTTATAATAGGGGTAGGTGGTATCTGCAAGTGTGTATTTTTATTATTTGATATCAGGAATAACGTAAAATTGGTTTGATACTGATTGCTATCGTCTTTATATGCAAAACTACATAACCACCAGGATTTTGACGAATCTTTGAGGGTCCATTTCACCCCTTAAAACGCAATAAGAGCCGCTAAGAAAAAATATGCATCGCTTATTTTTCGATGGACAACAACATATCAAAAGCTCAAAAAAATCGGAGGATGACACTTCGAATAGTTTCCTTGTTAGCTGAGGGCGGCGAAGAGAATTTGTTGGCAGTGGTGACGGTGACGTTTTTAACATTGTATTGTTATATTCTATTATTTATGAATTTTTTATTTCTTATATGGTGTCCCCCAAGTTACCAGGCGTACAGTGTGGCCCATTTTCGATAATTTCACAAGGTATCTGCGATAAGGAGAGTTCGTACAAAATAATGGATGGCACATTCCTGACCAACTTTTTCGAATTATTTTGGGCTTTTCATTTTGAATTTCTAGAATCGCCAAGAATCTCTTAAATAATTCTTGATATTGTATTAATGTAAAACTCAATCAAACGAGCACAACAATGTGACCAATTTCTTCCATTATTCGAAAGCTTCCAAACTATGTCCAACTAGGAAACAAATTTAATAAAAGTTTAATTTCGCCAAGTTTCTCTGTTTCAACTGAATAGTTGGTTAATATTGTTTCCCACAAAATATGTCATTTTCGCGATGTGCATATTTTTTGTTTTTTTTTTTTACAATTAAATAAAATGTAAAATCTTGACAATTAAAACCGCACCAATATCAGAAAAAAGTTTAAAAACATACGTTTTGTAATCGCGTATTTGAATTACGAATAATCTCAATTCAATTAAAATTTGAATTTACCTCTGATTGTTATTGTTTTATTTGTAGCGCCATCTCATGTGCAAAATTCTAATAAGAGATGAGGGTTGGCAGCAATGATTTTTGCAACGCCATCTTACGTAATAAATGTGAAGTAGGAAGTCGGTTGGCAACAATGCTATTTTACAGCGCCATCTTCATTAGAAATTGTAAAATAGGAAATCAGTTGGTAACAATTTGTTTATTGTTAAAAATTGGTAAAAATTTAATTGTTTACAATTAATTTATTTAATATAGCATAATTACATATATTTCAATTTTTAGAATCCCAGAAATGTTAGATTGATTAAAGAAGAGACATTGTATTAATTATTTGCTTGTAAAACATCAAATAATATCCATGAAAATAACTTCACTTGTTCAACAATTGGGAATCAATTGAAATAATTTGGCTCTTAGACGTTGCAGTACCACAACGTGTGGCAGCTTTAATGGTAATTTGAGATCGAAAAAGAATATTTAAAAGTCTATATTGTGGAATTTCCCTGAGATGATTGTTGAATTCGACGAAAAGTTTGTTTTGGTAAAATGATGAGAGAAGTAGATTGATACATAAAGGTAAGTGGTCGTTTAATATTAAACCATAATCAGAAGTGTCTAAAACACATATTTTTAGACTGTTCACTTGTTATGGGATTGTATACAATAATCGCCGTCCATCATCAAATTCATGGATCAAAATTATATTAGACAATGTGTTGGATGCATCCTTTATTTTAAGTTGCTTCACAGGTATTTCTATTGTTATAGAAATCAAGTAAGCATAGATGATACGACGACACAAACATTCGAGAATTCCAAAGAATGTTGTATATGTTTCGAACGACCCCATGAAGTCATCTTACCATGTACACACAGTTATTGTTTACCATGCATAGAACAATGGTAATTTGTTTATTTTTATATATAATTGAATTCAATAATTCAATGTTTGTGTATTTTTAAAGGAATGAAATTCATGATACATGTCCGATTTGTTGGGAAAAACTAACATGTACGGAAGATACATGGGAATTACCAGGTATACCAACAGTTAATGGGATTCATCGTGAAATTCAAACAAGTTTAATGGATTTAACTGAAAATCGTTGTACATAAAATAAAATAACTCTATATCGTACCCAATAAATGACAGCGATAGATTTATGGCATTGTTCGACAATAAATTTTAGGTAAATATAAACAATCACCTTTCGCTACATGAAACAGTAAAACCAAATTATATTTAGTAATTAATGATGGATTTTACGTAAGACATGTCCATTTATCCATCTATTTATTCCCGTGTTATTTATATATATATGTTGTCCGTGTATTGTAAAATCCGTCATCTAGAAAACGGCATAAGTCTTGTCGTTTTAACAGGGGCTGTTTTCGCCCTCACCGACTGTTATACTGTTTAGATCATGCCTTTGGTTGTAAAATATCTGAACATTTCAGATAATATTCACTATCTTACGATCTGTCTAGTTATTTTCTGGATGGTGAATTATACAACACGCCGAAGCCATAAAGATAATATGTAATGTGTATATTTGGTTGCATAACTATATATATTTATCTAAGTCTATTTTTGGTTAATAGATGGCGCTAGTTGTCTTTAGTGTTGCAGTTGGTAGTCGTGATTTCTACAACGCCATCTCTGATAGAAACTACGAAGCTGAAAATCAGTTGGCAACAGTGCTATTTTACAGCGCCATCTTCGTTGCAATTTGTTTATTGTTAAAAGTTGTTAAAAATTTAATTGTTTATAATTAATTTAATTATTATTTTTCAATTTTTAGTATCCCAGTAAAAGCTGGATTAATTGATTAAAGAAGAGGCATTGCATCAATTATTTTATATGTGAAACATCGAATAAGTTTCATAAACATAACCTCAACTGCTGTTCAACAATAATTGTTAAACAGTCGAGATAATATGGTGATATGGGTTTTAGACGTTGCAGAATCATAACGAGTAACAGTTTTAATCGTAATTTGGGACCGAAAAAGATAGATTTCCATCAAATGATTGTTTGAACGAAGAATAATTTTTGGTAAAATAACGTTGAAAAATCGATAAAATTACAAAGGTACGTGGATGTTTCATATTAAAGTGCAATAAGAGTTGATTGAATCACATATTTTTGGACTGTTCCCATCGTGTATTTGCAACTAATTACATTTGCTATTATTGTTTAATTCGATTCTCTCTTTTTTTTTTAAATTCGTAAATAACCTAGAATTCTGATTATGTTTATTATAGCTTAAAGATTTTCAGAAATGAACATACAACCGATAACACTATTTTGATATATGTAATTCGATGGGTTTTAAGGTGCCTGGTACAAGAAGAGTAGAGTCCCTTGTTTTCCAATTAATTATTGAATTTTTTTGTCCACCTATTTCCCCTATTTTGAAAATGTACATTAACGTCAGTTGCACATTATTAAAAATGTAACCGATTATTATCTGAATCTAAAATCGTACTCTTTATTTATTTGAATGTTTTAATATAATAATTAATAATTGCTTTTAATTTCAGAAGATTGTATGAAATGAAACAATTAATTTAAATTTACCGCCTGATTCTCATTTAGCGCCATCTCGCGCAGAAACTGCAAAGGAAACTTGAAGTTGGCAACAATGTTTTTTCAACGGTAACAGTTGGCAACAATTTGTTTACAAAATGTCAATAAAAATAAAGGTAATTATTGTTTTTTGTTATTTATAATTGATTTAATTATTAATTAATTAAGTATTAATTACATTATTATTAATTTCTAGAGTTGGATTTAGATCAGAAGCAGCAATAAATTGACAATTTTAATGGTAATTTGAGATCGAAAAGGTTAATGAAAAACGCATATTGTGAGATTTCCATGGCATACTTGTTTGTTTCAAATGGAGAATAATTTTTGGTAAAATAACGGAGAAAAATAGATGAAATTACACAAAGGTATGTGGATGTGTATGATAAGTGTTGATTGAAACACATATTTTTGGACTGTTCACTGATGTGGACAGGTCTCGACAAGTTTTGCTTTTGTTCTAAACAAATTGATGAGAATCCTTTTCAAATTTCAGCTATTATCATCCTGTAGTAAGTGAAATCGATAAGGAACGATGGATTGGGGGGTTTATACTAACTGAAAATCGCAGAATCCCGATGAGACACATTGTATGAAAATAAGTTACTGCCATATATAATTTTATATAGCCACATGAATTGGCATTATCTCGTGGTGATATTATATCAATGTCCTTCGTAAAACGGTTGATGGTTAGTATATTTTTTTTAATTCCATCATTAATTACTAAATATAATTTTGTTTCATGTTGGTAAAAATTTAGGCTCGTATCATGGAGAGAGAATTAGAGATGGTCAAACAGCTGCTGGATGGTTCCCATCAAATTAGACAAAACAGAAATTGGTAATAGCCACATGTACGTTGTTCCAGGATGTTCATTCAAAAGTGGACACGTGATGGTTATTGAAGGTAAGTGCAATTCATTGTTATCAAACTGAACTTGAGCCAAATATTCAAATAACTTAACTTTAATAATCGCTGCTTGCACTAAATAACAATTTCCCAAGTTTTTCCATTTTCACTATAACTGGTAATAAAAAAAACAACTATCATTGTCAATGGACCCAAATAATGTTAAATCAGTGTTTGCAGTCCTATTTATAATTGATTTACCAACATATTTATTATACATATAAGCTTAACGAACACTTTTCTTTCGTGAGTAGAAAGGCATTTGTCTTTTCCAAGCGATTTTTAATATATTTTGACAATCCGTTAGACACACACAACAGATGGGTTTGACTGTGCATACTCTAATAATAAATTTGTCTTAATTCCGTAACCAGGCAGGTTTTGACGATAACCACACAAAAAATCATAAACAATCTTCACTTGAAAGGATTTATATTTAAATATTCAGTTTAAATTACATTACGTATAGTTAATATAGATTAGTATTTAAAATATTTAATTTGGACCGGGGGGCACACTTTGGGAACCCCTGCCTTAGAATATGCAGTGTTACAACAACAAAAAAGGACTACAATTAAAAATGCTCAATTTTCTTGCAATTAAAACAGGTCTTTTCTTCATTTTTATCTGAATATTTAACGAAATGTGGTTGACTCATTCAGTTCTGCTTTTTCTGCCCTTGGTGCTTCTCCACCGGTTGCAAATCGCTGATTAAACAAACCCTTGCTTTCAGCTGCTGATTAGCGCTATCTAATTTTTCTAAGGTCAGGTCTGATTTAAAATATACTTACCGCGGACGTACACTAATTTCTAAAGCTGAAAATGTTGAATTTTTCTTGTTAAAATTCTAACATTTTTATATAATTGCAATTAATTGATCCATTTTCTCATCGTGTATTTGCAACTAATTACATTTGCTATTATTGTTTAATTCGATTCTCTCTCTTTTTTTTTAAATTCGTAAATAACCTAGAATTCTGATTATGTTTATTATAGCTTAAAGATTTTCAGAAATGAACATACCCCCTATAACACTATTTTGATATATGTAATTCTATAGATTTTAAGGTGCCTGCTACAAGGAGAGGAGAGTCCCTTGTTTTCCAATTAATTATTGAACTTTGTCCACCTTTTTCTCTTATTTTGAAAATGTACACTAACATTAGTTGCACATTATTAAAAATGTAACCGATTATTATCGGAATCTGAAATCGTACTCTTTATTTATTTAAATGTTTCAATATAATTAATAATTGCTTTTTATTTCAGATAATTGTCTTTATGAAATGAAACAATTAATTTGAATTTACCGCCACTTCTCATTTAGCGCCATCTCGCGCAAAAACTGCAAAGGAAACGTGCAGTTGGCAACAATGTTTTTTCATCGCTAGCAGTTGGCAACAATTTGTTTACGTTATGTCAAAAAAAATAAAGGTAATTATTGTTTTTTGTTATTTATAATTGATTTAATTATTAATTAATTAAAATTAAAATTACATTATTATTAATTTCTAGAGTTGGATTTACATCAGAAGCAGCAATAAATTGGCAATTTTAATGGTAATTTGACATACTTGTTTGTTTCAAATGGTGAATAATATTTGGTAAAAATAACATACAAAGGTATGTGGATGTTTTATATTAAAATACGACAAAAGTTGATTGAAACACATATCCACGGAGAGTATAGATACAGGAGTCCGCACGGAATAGGCTTTTTCACGATATTTATTTACATAAAAATGAATCCATAGAATATTACATTTACACTCGTGGCGCTAACGTACAATTTTATTTAAATTCTTGGTTTTTTTATAAATTTTTTTTCTACCGCTGTGGAGTGAAAATTAATTACCAAACAACTCTGTTTGCTTACCACCACTAAAAAGAGATTATACTTCCCACGCCAATTTTCTCCCTAAATTGGTGCCATAATTTTCACATTACGATCGGACTCCTGTATCTATCTTATACTCCGTGCACATGTAATTTCGAATTCTGTATTTAAGTATTACTATGTTACTATTGTGTGGCTCTTTATGACATACGAAAAACCGGATTGCGGCTCTCATTGTCCTAGTATGTGCCCACCCCTGGTATATATCCATGGGTACAGTCTTAGACAAAAATTATGGCTCATTTCACTACAAGCCCATCTACGCATGTAATCCAAAACTTTTTGACCATATTGTAGCAGGACATCTACCTTTTCTAACTGATAATCAAGAGGGGTATTTTTTCATTTATTAAATAAGACAATCCAATTATGAGTGATGAGAAAAATAAAAACTGAAAATTACAATTTTTATCCATGAACGTTTCGATTCTATCTACCTAATAAATTAACTTTATCATAAAAAATAATGCAAAATACAAAAGTTGTCCAAAACACACGCTGCTATTATTGTTGATAGTAAACCAAATTTTTACTCATCGATCCTTTGAGAAGTCAGAAACCCTTTCAGTTGTATTTCTTGTTGCTATATGTGTCGTATTACAGCGTTTTCATATTACTACTTGTTTTCTGAATAAAGTTTGTGTTCAATACTGCACATACAGTTGCGATCAAAAAATTTTGGACGGTGTTTTTTTTTTATGTTTAAAAATGTTTGATCTGGGCCAAGCATTACTGCTATTATTAACGTTCTAAATGTCAAAATTAATGACTTTTTAAATATAAAATATTAAAGGCTCTCCTACATACCAACTGACAATTAGATATCCCTGATGTTCGAAACTTTTTGATAGCAACTGTATATAATGGTTTTCTAATCCAATTATTATTCTATTCATTATTTCATCAGAATTTAAAATTAGTTCTATTACAAATTTAAAAAAAAATCATATAAAGCTCCATGGCATGTTATAGGTTAGGTTTACGTACTTTGAAGTTCGAACATCTTTTTCGGTTCGGACAATTTGGTTGACGAGAAAAAAATCGAGCCTTCGCGCAACGACAGAAAGAAAATAAATCAATAAAAAAATGAACTTCATCTTTAACCTAAGAAGATTCACTTCTAACGCGCGGCGTTTCACGCACTTTCAAATTTTTTTCTCGTGCCACTCTGTATTCGGCTTCCACTGTGTTTTACCTTTGTTTTGGTTTGTATGTACATAATGGCAAGCAATTGTAGCCTACTATTTTCATCTTATCGTATTAATTAATAATAAACTTTTTGCTGATCATAACTGATTGAAATATTTTGTATGTTTCAGATTAATTGATTTGATGGCAAAACAATAGAAAATTCCCCTGCAATGAAGTGTAAATGAAACGCAGTATTTATCGAAAAAAAAAATATAATATTTAATTAATAAAGATACAATGCACTTTTTTCTTGTAAAATGCTTTTAAACTTGACTAATTAAATGATATCCTAATACAAAATCTTATTAGGATATTTATTAGGAGTTGTGAAGAGGTATTTTTTTCTAAAAAATTTTCCCGCCAAAATACCTCTTCACAACTTCTGATCTCCTAATACAAAATCTTATTAGGAGTTGTGAAGAGGTATTTTTTTCTAAAAAATTTTCCCGCCAAAATACCTCTTCACAACTCCTAATATCCTAATAAGATTTTGTATTAGGAGATCAGAAGTTGTGAAGAGGTATTTTGGCGGGAAAATTTTTAGAAAAAATACCTCTTCACAACTTCTGATCTCCTAATACCAACTTCTGATCTCCTAGTACAAAATCTTATTAGGATATTAGGAGTTGTGAAGAGGTATTTTGGTGGGAAATTTTTTTAGAAAAAAATACCTCTTTACAACTTCTGATCTCCTAATACAAAATCTTATTAGGATATTAGGAGTTGTGAAGAGGTATTTTGGCGGGAAAATTTTTTAGAAAAAAATACCTCATCACAACTAATATCCTAATAAGAAATTTTAAAAATAGTAAATTTTACTATTCTAAAAGGGCAAGATGAAATAGAACAATATTTTAAAATGTAGAGAGCTTGTGTAATAGGCTGACATGACAAATTTTATTTTATTTTAGCAATTATTCTCCGTTACCAGAAAATGCATTTTTCACTATCCCTTTCGATATCAAATTACCATTAAAACTGCCACTTGTTGTGATATCAACAACGTCACGACTAAAAGCCAAATTATCTCATTTGTTTTAACAATTGTTGAACTGCAATTCAGGTTATCATCTTCATGATTTTTTTTCGATGTTTCCAATGATCTAGAAATGAAAAAAAATCACATATAGTTAATGGCAAATCATTAATTGTTAATGAAAAAGAAATAGAAATTCGTATTGCTAAAAAGAACAAAAATATGATTGCTAAACTAGCTGGAAAAGTACAAAATAAAACTTGTATATTAAATGTTGTTTACTGTGTTTTCCTGAATTTTGGCAGGAAATCTTGTCAGACAAGACGCACTACTCAAGCGTTCTTGAGAAAATTAAAATTAAAGAAAATTAGTAACTCATATGTACATAGTCAACGCATCTTATGGAACGATTGTCAAATGTTTTAATAGCACATCGGTAAAGGGTAATAAACAATAAATCAAATAGCTAAGTTAACCCAGAAATAAATTGGAATAATTAGGTAAGCTTTTTAAGTAGGAACTAATTTGTCTTTTTGTTAAATACGAAAAATGTAAAACATTGTAATACATTGTATATATAAGGTAATAAATAAAGCTGTTGAAATTGAAAAAAATTGAAAATTTGGTTTGGGACTTATAATATGTAGGTTCGAATCTCGCACGATGAACGTACCTTTTTTTCACTATAATTTTTTACATGTCAAATGATGTGATTTGTCATAAAAACAAGCAAAGCAATAATTCTCACGACACTGTGCACATCGAATAAAAGCTGCGTTTTTACAATTGCAAGTTTTTTTTTAAATATCTATTGGAAAACAAACCTCATTGACGTTATTGTAAATATGATGAACTGAGGCATACTCTTACAAAAAATTATAGTGAAAAAAGTTACGTTCATCGTGCGAGATTCGAACCTACATATTGTAACTTGCCAAACCAAACCAAACCCTTTACGGATGTGCTATCTAAACATTTAATGGTAGTTCCATAAGATGCGTTGACGTTGTACAAGTGAGTTACTAATTGTCTTTAATTTTAATTTTCTCAAGAACTCTTGAGTAGTGCGTCTTGTCTATTTACTCAAAGACACCTAACATGAGACTCTATTGATATGCAAAATTTCGTGTCCTCCCGTTGTAAGATAATATAAGGGGAAGTTGTAGTTTTCAAGAGATTGTCTGTGTTTTGACAATGCTGTTGCCTTTATTATAAAAACTAGCGGACCCGGCAGACTTCGTCCCGCCCGTTCGGTGATTTATATTCATGAAATTAACAATATTAATTCTTTTAATTAAATCATAATCTGGCAAAATATCGAAATGTTTGAACAAATTGTTGTTTAATTGTAAAACATTAAAGAAAATTGAATTTTCAAAAATCCTTGCTTAGTGAACGTCTACATCACAAAAGGAATATAGTATTATAGATCGTCAATGAATGAAAAATGGCTTATATAATTATAGATTACCGACTGTCGGCTCTTTATTTTGCGATTATCTTTATTATTATAATAAGATTTAATAATAATAATAAGAGCCGATAATATGTAATTTTTATAATAAAGGCAATAACATTGTCAAAACAAAAATAAGCAGTAGCCTACTATTTTTTGATAACACAACACAATAGGACCTAGAGTATTTATTGCTTCAAATAAACCACTTGCACACGTACTAAGAATGAAAATAAAAAAACGAGCTTTGCAGACATTTGAAATTGAAGGCAAGAACTGAAGATCCTGTAAATCTTATATTCGTTAAGTCGCAATCAACACGTTCATTTTATAGCCTAAACAATGCGATTTTCAGAAATTTCAAACAAAGAATTTGTATATGAAGAGTAGACTATTTGGGTTGATTCTTGGCTGTATTTTTTCTATAATATGTGGCTACTTTTGTATGGTTTTGCCAGGGTATGTCCTATAAGGAGAGTCCGTACAAAATAACTGATTGATTACTTTTCTCAGAGTAATCAGATGGTGTAATTAGATTTTTGATACATTCATTTGTTTTCGAGTTATGGCCGGTTTTTTATTTTTTTGCTATTTTGGCGGTGCTCTATATCTCTTATACTATTAAAAATTTTGATAATGTCTTTATTGTTTCTTGTGCAGTTGTTATTTATTGAATTGAATTTTGTGTAAGTTTTGTCATTTTCAAGATACAACACAAACTTGTGTTTTTTTAAATGGAACCTGTATTTAATTTATCGCTTAATAACTTCCTTTTTTTTTCCTGATTACAAATGTGGGAGATGAGAGCAATCAATGCAGATATGTTGCACCGTGACATGCAATAATTCCCTAATCGACTCCAAGAATGCCAAAGATTAAACAGAACGCATTTGCTAAACATAGTGTTTAAAACTTGAATATCAATAAAAACTGCATTATGTATAGAATTAATATTGTATCATGCTAATTCCTGTGTTTCAATTAATAAACTTACAATCTTAGCTTAAAAATCGTCAAAACCTATTTGGCAGACTCTGTATCATACAATTTAAACTGAATATGTCTAAAGAAATCCTTTCAAGTGAAAAAAATACGTACAAATTGTTTATGATTTTGTTGTTACTTATGAGACGTGCATCTATGGCACTAATAGTATACGAATATATCCGTAATTTCAGTACGCGATGTTGCTATTCCTTGTCCATCGGAAAAAGGAGCATATATGTTGTAGACGACAAGCAAATTCAGGTACTACAACAAGAAGATGAGTATAATATGATGAAGATATCGTCAAAACCTGCCTGGTTACGGTATTAAGACAAATTTATTATGATAGTATGCACAGTCATATTCTGTTGGTATCTAACTGACTGTCAGGATATATCAAAACGCGTGGAAACGATAAATGCCTTTCTACTTACTTGGAAAATGAATTATAAAGTGAATTGCAAACGCTAATTTAACATTGTTGACAATGATGCTTGTCTTTTTTTTAATTACCAGTTATGAAGATGGAAAATGTTATTTAGTGCAAGCGAGCCTATTAATGTTGAGTTATTTGAATATTTCGCTCACGTTCAATTCAGTTTGATAACAATAAAATATACACTTACTTTGAAGAATCTCTTGTCCATTGTTTGAATGAATAGCCTAGAACGACGTACATGTGGCCATTACCAATTGCTGTTTTGTCTAATTTGATGGAAACCATCCAGCAGTTTGACCATCTCTAATTCTTTCCATGATACGAGCCTAGATTATTTCCAACATAAAACAAAATTATATTTAGTAATTAATGATGGAATTAAGAAAAATATATACTAACCATCAGCTATTTTACGAAAGTCATTGATATAATATCACCATGAGATAATACCAGTATTCATATAGTGTACAAATTATCGGGATTATCCGATTTTGGATTGGATTGGTTGGTGTTAACGCCCTAATCCATCGTTCATTAACGGTTTCACTACTACAGATTGATAATAGCTGGAATTTGAAAAGAATTCTTATCAATTTATTTAGAACAAAAACAAATACAAAAGTTGTCGAGACCTGTCCAGATCAGTGAACAGACCAAAAACATGTGTTTGAATCAACTTTTGTCATACTTTAATATAAAAAACATCCACATACCTTTGTGTATTTCATTTATTTTGCCCCGTTATTTTACCAAAAATTATTCTCCATTTGAAACAAACAAGTATGCCATGGAAATCTCACAATATGCGTTTTTCATTAACCTTTTCGATCCCAAATTACCATTAAAATTGTCAATTTATTGCTGCTTCTGATCTAAATCCAACTCTAGAAATTAATAATAATGTAATTTTAATTTTAATTAATTAATAATTAAATCAATTATAAATAACAAAAAACAATAATTACCATTTTTTTTTGACATTTTGTAAACAAATTGTTGCCAATTGTTACCGTTGAAAAAACATTGTTGCCAACTTCAAGTTTCCTTTGCAGTTTCTGCGCGAGATGGCGCTAAATGAGAATCAGGCGGTAAATTTAAATTAATTGTTTCATTTCATACAATCTTCTGAAATTAAAAGCAATTATTATTAATTATTATATTAAAAAATTCAAATAAATAAAGAGTACGATTTTAGATTCAGATAATAATCGGTTACATTTTTAATAATGTGCAACTGACGTTAATGTACATTTTCAAAATAGGGGAAAAAGGTGGACAAAAAAAAAATTCAATAATTAATTGGAAAACAAGGGACTCTCCTCTCCTTGTACCAGACACCTTAAAACCCATCGAATTACATATATCAAAATAGTGTTATCGGTTGTATACCAAATTTGCTCGTTGAACGTGAATTTTCAACGTCAAGTGTGCAACTGAACGGCCTAAAAATACCTATATTTCCATATATACGGCATATACATGGGGAATTTTTTTGACACATTTGACGCTTAAAAATTCACGTTCAACCAGCAAATTGGGTATATGTTCATTTCTGAAAATTTTTAAGCTATAATAAACATAACCAGAATTCTAGGTTATTTACGAATTTAAAAAAAAAGAGAGAGAATCGAATTAAACAATAATAGCAAATGTAATTAGTTGCAAATACATGATGGGAAAATGGATCAATTAATTGCAATTATATTAAAATGTTAGAATTTTAACAAAAACAATCTAACATTTTCAGCTTTAGAAATTAGAGTATGTCCGCGGTACGTATATTTTAAATCAGACCCGAACTTAGAAAAATTAGATAGCGCTAATCAGCAGCTGAAAGCAAGGGTTTGTTTAATCAGCGATTTGCAACCGGTGGAGAAGCACCAAGGGCAGAAAAAGCAGAACTGAATGAGTCAACCACATTTCGTTAAATATTCAGATAAAAATGAAGAAAAGACCTGTTTTAATTGCAAGAAAATTGAGCATTTTTAATTGTAGTCCTTTTTGTTGTTGTAACACTGCATATTCTAAGGCAGGGGTTCCCAAAGTGTGCCCCCCGGTCCAAATTAAATATTTTAAATACTAATCTATATTAACTATACGTAATGTAATTTAAACTGAATATTTAAATATAAATCCTTTCAAGTGAAGATTGTTTATGATTTTTTGTGTGGTTATCGTCAAAACCTGCCTGGTTACGGAATTAAGACAAATTTATTATTAGAGTATGCACAGTCAAACCCATCTGTTGTGTGTGTCTAACGGATTGTCAAAATATATTAAAAATCGCTTGGAAAAGACAAATGCCTTTCTACTCAGCGAAAGAAAAGTGTTCGTAAGCTTATAGTATAATAAGCTTAACGAACACTTTCTTTCGCTGAGTAGGAAAGGCATTTGTCTTTCAAGCGATTTTTAAATATATTTTGACAATCCGTTAGACACACACGACAGTATGTGTTGACTGTGCATACTCTAATAATAAATTTGTCTTAATTCCGTAACCAGGCAGGTTTTGACGATAAACCACACAAAAAATCATAAACAATCTTCACTTGAAAGGATTTATATTTAATATTCAGTTTAAATTACATTACGTATAGTTAATATAGATTAGTATTTAAAATATTTAATTGGACCGGGGGCACACTTGGGAACCCCTGCCTTAGATATGCAGTGTTACAACAACAAAAAGGACTACAATTAAAAATGCTCAATTTTCTTGCAATTAAAACAGGTCTTTTCTTCATTTTATCTGATATTTACGAAATGTGGTTGACTCATTCAGTTCTGCTTTTCTGCCCTTGGTGCTTCTCCACCGGTTGCAAATCGCTGATTAAACAAACCTTGCTTTCAGCTGCTGATTAGCGCTATCTAATTTTTCTAAGGTCAGGTCTGATTTAAAATATACTTACCGCGGACGTACACTAATTTCTAAAGCTGAAAATGTTGACATATAATCATTATATAATCATATTTTATAAATATTAAAATAAGTAGAAAATGATATTATTATATCCAATTAATAGATGAATTATAATAGATATAAACATATTATAATAGATATAATAATTTTATTATATTAGTAAAAGTATGATAATAAAATTTAATAGATTATATATAAAATATAATTAAAAATGTTATTTATACATAATAAAATAAAATATAATTAAGACATTAATTATATACAAAAAAGATATTATATAAAAATATATAATTAATATAATAAAAATAATAAAAACATAATATTGAAATAGTATAAACCCAACTAAACAAAATTGAATTATTATAATTTTATATAAATTTATAAATAAATAAGTTAAATATTATTTATAGACAATGGTATAAACAAATAATATAATAATTAAATATAATAATTATAAATATAATATTTAATAAAAATTATAATATTTGATAAAATATTCACATGAATTTATATAATTTTAATAAATAGAATATAATATAATTAAAAAATATATAAATAATTAAATAAATATAATAATAAAAAAATATAAATAAATATAAAATAATTAATAAATAAAAAAATAAATAAATAAAGAAATATATTATAAAAATTAATAAAATAAATTAATAAAATAAAAAATAATAAAAATAATATTAAATAAATATATAAAATATAATATAAAATTAAAATAAATTATAAAAAATAGATATATAAATAAATAAAAAATTAAAAATATAATAAATATAATAAAAATAAAAATAAAATATAAATAAATTATATAAATAATAAATAAATATAAAAAATAATTATAAAAAATAATAAATATATAAATTATAAATAAAATAATAAAAAAAAATTAATATAAATAATATAATAAAATAATAAAAATAAATTAAAATAAATAATAAAAAATATAAATAATTTAAAAGATAATAAAAAATATAATATAAAAAATAATAAAAAATTAAAAATATATAATAAAATATAAATAAAAAATAAAAAAAATAAAATATAATAATATAAAAATAATATAAATAATAATAAAAAATAAAATAAAATATAAATATATAATAAATAATAAAAAATAAAATAAAAATTAAATAAATAATAAAATTAATATATAAAAAAATAAAATTATAAATAAAAATATAGATATAAAAATAATAAAAAAAAATAATAAAATAAAAAATAAATAATAAAAATATAAAATAAAAAAATATATAAAATAAAATAAATATAATAAAATAATAAAATAATATTAAAAAAAAATAAATAAATATATAAAAAATATATAATAAAAAAATATTAAAATAATAATAAAATATAAAAAATAAAAATATAAAAATATAAAATAATAAAATATAATATAAAAATAAAATATAAAAATAATATATAAATAATAAAAATAAATAAAATAAATAATATAAATTATATAATAATTAAAATATAATATAAAATAATAAAAATATATAAATTATATTAATAAAATTATAAAAAGAAAATAAATATTAATAAATATAAAAATAAAAAAATAATATATAATAAAAAATAATAATATAAAAATATAATTAAATAAAAAATTATAAAATAAAATATAATAAATATTAATAAAAAATAAAATAAAAATAATAAAAATAATAATAATTAATAAAAAAATATTAAAAATATAAAAATTATAAATATAATAATAATATATAATAAATAAAATATAAAAAATAAAAAATATATAAAATATATTATAATATAAATTAAAAAAAATAAAATATAATTATAAATATATTAAAAATAATAAATATAAAAATTATAAAAAAAATTATAATTAAAAATAAATAAAATATAAATATATAAAATAAAAATATAATAATAAAATAATAATAATAAAATATAAATATTAATAATAATATATAAATAATATTATAATAATATAAAATATAAATAATATAAAAATATAAAATAAATATAAATAAAATATAAATATTATAATATAAAATAATAATAAAAATATAATAAAATATAAATAAAATATAAATAAATAAAATTAAATTATAATATTATAAAAATATAATATAATAAAATATTATATAAAATATAATATTAAATAAATAATATTTAATAATAAAATAATAAATAAATTAATGATATAAAAATAAATAATATAAAAATATAATATAAATTTATAAATATAAATAAATATTATAAAATATATATATAATAAAATTATATATAAATAACAAAAATTATATTAAAAAATAAATTTATAATAAATATAAAAATAATATAAAATATTAAATATAAATAAAATTAATAAAAATAAAAAATTAATAATAAATTATATTATAAAAATAAATAAATAAATATAATATATAAATATAAAATATATTATAATATTAATCATAATAAAAATTAATATATATTTAAATAAAATTAATATTAATATTAAATAATATAATAATTATTCAAAATAAATAATAAAATTATAATTTTATATAAATAAATACATATAAATAAAAAATAATTTATATTAAAATACATATTAATATAAATAATATTATATTATAATATAAAAATTATATAAATATATAAATAATAATAAATAAAATATAATAATATATTTAAATAATTATATAATTATATATTAAATATAAATTTATTATTATCAAAATATAACATTTTAATATAATTGCAATTAATTGATCCATTTTCCCATCATGTATTTGCAACTAATTACATTTGCTATTATTGTTTAATTCGATTCTCTCTCTTTTTTTTTAAATTTGTAAATAACCTAGAATTCTGGTTATGTTTATTATAGCTTAAAAATTTTCAGAAATGAACATATACCCAATTTGCTGGTTGAACGTGAATTTTTAAGCGTCAAATGTGTCAAAAAAATTCCCCATGTATATGCCGTATATATGGAAATATAGGTATTTTTAGGCCGTTCAGTTGCACACTTGACGTTGAAAATTCACGTTCAACGAGCAAATTTGGTATACAACCGATAACACTATTTTGATATATGTAATTCGATGGGTTTTAAGGTGTCTGGTACAAGGAGAGGAGAGTCCCTTGTTTTCCAATTAATTATTGAACTTTTTTTTTGTCCACCTTTTTCCCCTATTTTGAAAATGTACATTAACGTCAGTTGCACATTATTAAAAATGTAACAGATTATTATCTGAATCTAAAATCGTACTCTTTATTTATTTAAATCTTTTAATATAATAATTATTAATAATTGCTTTTAATTTCAGATAATTGTGTATTTATGAAATGAAACACTTAATTTGAATTTACCGCCACTTCTCATTTAGCGCCATCTCGCGCAGAAACTGCAAAGGAAACTTGAAGTTGGCAACAATGTTTTTTCAACGGTAACAATTGGCAACAATTTGTTTACAAAATGTCAAAAAAAAATGGTAATTATTGTTTTTTGTTATTTATAATTGATTTAATTATTAATTAATTAAAATTAAAATTACATTATTATTAATTTCTAGAGTTGGATTTAGATCAGAAGCAGCAATAAATTGACAATTTTAATGGTAATTTGGGATCGAAAAGGTTAATGAAAAACACATATTGTGAGATTTCCATGGCATACTTGTTTGTTTCAAATGGAGAATAATTTTTGGTAAAATAACGGGGCAAAATAAATGAAATACACAAAGGTATGTGGATGTTTTTTATATTAAAGTATGACAAAAGTTGATTCAAACACATGTTTTTGGTCTGTTCACAGATTTGGACAGGTCTCGACAACTTTTGCATTTGTTTTTGTTCTAAATAAATTGATAAGAATTCTTTTAAAATTCCAGCTATTATCAATCTGTAGTAGTGAAACCGTTAATGAACGATGGATTAGGGCGTTAACACCAACCAACCCAATCCAAAATCGGGTAATCCCGATAATTTGTACACTATATGAATACTGGTATTATCTCGTGGTGATATTATATCAATGACTTTCGTAAAATAGCTGATGGTTAGTATATATTTTTCTTAATTCCATCATTAATTACTAAATATAATTTTGTTTTATGTTGGAAATAATCTAGGCTCGTATCATGGAAAGAATTAGAGATGGTCAAACTGCTGGATGGTTTCCATCAAATTAGACAAAACAGCAATTGGTAATGGCCACATGTACGTCGTTCTAGGCTATTCATTCAAACAATGGACAAGAGATTCTTCAAAGTAAGTGTATATTTTATTGTTATCAAACTGAATTGAACGTGAGCGAAATATTCAAATAACTCAACATTAATAGGCTCGCTTGCACTAAATAACATTTTCCATCTTCATAACTGGTAATTAAAAAAAAGACAAGCATCATTGTCAACAATGTTAAATTAGCGTTTGCAATTCACTTTATAATTCATTTTCCAAGTAAGTAGAAAGGCATTTATCGTTTCCACGCGTTTTGATATATCCTGACAGTCAGTTAGATACCAACAGAATATGACTGTGCATACTATCATAATAAATTTGTCTTAATACCGTAACCAGGCAGGTTTTGACGATATCTTCATCATATTATACTCATCTTCTTGTTGTAGTACCTGAATTTGCTTGTCGTCTACAACATATATGCTCCTTTTTCCGATGGACAAGGAATAGCAACATCGCGTACTGAAATTACGGATATATTCGTATACTATTAGTGCCATAGATGCACGTCTCATAAGTAACAACAAAATCATAAACAATTTGTACGTATTTTTTTCACTTGAAAGGATTTCTTTAGACATATTCAGTTTAAATTGTATGATACAGAGTCTGCCAAATAGGTTTTGACGATTTTTAAGCTAAGATTGTAAGTTTATTAATTGAAACACAGGAATTAGCATGATACAATATTAATTCTATACATAATGCAGTTTTTATTGATATTCAAGTTTTAAACACTATGTTTAGCAAATGCGTTCTGTTTAATCTTTGGCATTCTTGGAGTCGATTAGGGAATTATTGCATGTCACGGTGCAACATATCTGCATTGATTGCTCTCATCTCCCACATTTGTAATCAGGAAAAAAAGGAAGTTATTAAGCGATAAATTAAATACAGGTTCCATTTAAAAAAACACAAGTTTGTGTTGTATCTTGAAAATGACAAAACTTACACAAAATTCAATTCAATAAATAACAACTGCACAAGAAACAATAAAGACATTATCAAAATTTTTAATAGTATAAGAGATATAGAGCACCGCCAAAATAGCAAAAAAATAAAAAACCGGCCATAACTCGAAAACAAATGAATGTATCAAAAATCTAATTACACCATCTGATTACTCTGAGAAAAGTAATCAATCAGTTATTTTGTACGGACTCTCCTTATAGGACATACCCTGGCAAAACCATACAAAAGTAGCCACATATTATAGAAAAAATACAGCCAAGAATCAACCCAAATAGTCTACTCTTCATATACAAATTCTTTGTTTGAAATTTCTGAAAATCGCATTGTTTAGGCTATAAAATGAACGTGTTGATTGCGACTTAACGAATATAAGATTTACAGGATCTTCAGTTCTTGCCTTCAATTTCAAATGTCTGCAAAGCTCGTTTTTTTATTTTCATTCTTAGTACGTGTGCAAGTGGTTTATTTGAAGCAATAAATACTCTAGGTCCTATTGTGTTGTGTTATCAAAAAATAGTAGGCTACTGCTTATTTTTGTTTTGACAATGTTATTGCCTTTATTATAAAAATTACATATTATCGGCTCTTATTATTATTATTAAATCTTATTATAATAATAAAGATAATCGCAAAATAAAGAGCCGACAGTCGGTAATCTATAATTATATAAGCCATTTTTCATTCATTGACGATCTATAATACTATATTCCTTTTGTGATGTAGACGTTCACTAAGCAAGGATTTTTGAAAATTCAATTTTCTTTAATGTTTTACAATTAAACAACAATTTGTTCAAACATTTCGATATTTTGCCAGATTATGATTTAATTAAAAGAATTAATATTGTTAATTTCATGAATATAAATCACCGAACGGGCGGGACGAAGTCTGCCGGGTCCGCTAGTTTTTATAATAAAGGCAACAGCATTGTCAAAACACAGACAATCTCTTGAAAACTACAACTTCCCCTTATATTATCTTACAACGGGAGGACACGAAATTTTGCATATCAATAGAGTCTCATGTTAGGTGTCTTTGAGTAAATAGACAAGACGCACTACTCAAGAGTTCTTGAGAAAATTAAAATTAAAGACAATTAGTAACTCACTTGTACAACGTCAACGCATCTTATGGAACTACCATTAAATGTTTAGATAGCACATCCGTAAAGGGTTTGGTTTGGTTTGGCAAGTTACAATATGTAGGTTCGAATCTCGCACGATGAACGTAACTTTTTTCACTATAATTTTTTGTAAGAGTATGCCTCAGTTCATCATATTTACAATAACGTCAATGAGGTTTGTTTTCCAATAGATATTTAAAAAAAAACTTGCAATTGTAAAAACGCAGCTTTTATTCGATGTGCACAGTGTCGTGAGAATTATTGCTTTGCTTGTTTTTATGACAAATCACATCATTTGACATGTAAAAAATTATAGTGAAAAAAAGGTACGTTCATCGTGCGAGATTCGAACCTACATATTATAA
>JAEDXX010000539.1:0-29502 GCA_021725515.1 Epicauta chinensis
ATTCCACGTATACACTCTTTCAAAGCGAGTAGGCTCTTATTTATCTCTGCACCTTCATTCTTGATGTTTGTTAGAGATCCTACTCTGTCTATTCCCCTCTCACTTCCAGCTAGGTCAACAAAAGTCAATGTGTTTTTACTAGGAAACTGTACTATTATCACTGCGTGGGATCTGGACGACTTCACGTTAACACCTGTCATCCCAGTCTTTCTTCGCTCAAATCCTACCTTTACGATACTATGGAATTCATCGTACGAGCTAAACTTCACCTCCTTTGAATTAATTAGGTGGGTCTCCCCCTTAGCCTCCATAAGGCTTATTTTTGCACCGTTGTTCAACAGATCATAGACCTTGCCCATGTATATCTCACAAAACAATACTGTTCCTTTGCTTCTAAATCCCATTATATCCTTCATAGCTAGAAATATTATCCCATTAACGTCTCCTTGCATTGTGTATGTTTTTCCAGTGCCAGTCTGCCCATAAGCTATAATGGATCCAGAGTTTCCCTCTATGATCGACTGTGTTATGTCCTTTATTCCAATTCTATAAACATCCTCGTTCGTCTTTGTCTCGTTAAATATATGATCGAATACAAATTTGTGCTGATCAACGTATGGCTCCAGGTCTAGCTTAATTTTTGCTTCCTTAATTACTATCTCGTTCTTGTATATACTTATAACATCAGAGGTAGTGGTAGAAGGCCTCTTGCGAACACACACGCTTATTTTGATATCGTTGGATGCTCCATAATTATCAAAAATAATGCTGCTATCTTTTGTGATAGAACTATCATCAGCGAAAGACTGATCAAGATTAATACGTACCTTGGCCCCGATCTGCTTGTTGTTGTTTACTTGTGAACCGGAATTTTTTATTCCCACACTCTGCTTTTCGAGTTCATCCTGCCCCAGGTTAGTCTCATTTGGTTTCTGTGTATAAGTTTCTTGTTTTGAGTAGTTTTTATTCTTCTCACGGAAACTAGCACTATTTCCCAAGCCGTTTTTTCCTAAGTATAACTCACTCCCTGCTTCGAAAAAATCAGGCGTATCTCCGCTTATATACATATCATTGCCTTTTTGAAAAAAACCAGTATGGAAAGAACTGCTACTCCCTGGGCTCAAGACACGTTGAGTAGTTGTGGCCTGATTAGGTGCCAAATAACCAGCATCCTCCCCTGCTGTTCCTTTTCCTTGAAGTGAAGAGCTATCAGGTAGATTACTCATAAGTCCATGATTCAAAACAGCCTCTAGATCTGCAATAGTCCCGCCATGACCTTCTATATCCTTCCCACTGATCCTAGGAGCAAACACATTACTTTCTCTTTGACAATTATTTGCCGTGTATTGATCTCCTTCACCAAATCTGTATCGTATATCATCAATGTATGCATCTGAATTAGCCTCATTTGTTGAGAGGTGTGAATTTCTAACAAATCCGCTTATACCTGTGTTCTCAGGCAAGTTTTTTGTAAAGTATTCTGGCGTTCTAATGTTTGAGACTGCGCGTGGCTCACATATCATATCATTTCTTGCTGCATGAGACGTACTCTCATCGTCTGTTTGTATAGCATTGTTAATCTCGCATATTATTTCAAAGACTTTTTTTCGTTCTAGAAAGTTCTCCACACCCAAGCGCTCCAAATCCGAGTACTTAAGTCTAGCCATAAGCTTCGGTTCATCTATACCTAGGGATACAAACAAAGAATACAGTTTTATTATTTCTTTTTCTTCAAAGTATGAAAGCAGGTTTTTCTCCATTAAGGGTATAGTTTGTTTAGCCAAACTAATTTAGATTACTTAGGGTTAGGCTATGACATATTACAACCCCATAATCTGCATTCATAATGATTTGGCTTACAGAGAGAGTTGGAAAGATAATGCGGATAGTCTAAATAACAAGAAAAAAAGTCAATTGTTTAATACAAATTAATCAGCAAGGTACAAGAGCAGGAATTTATTATAAGCGTAGATATTTCTCTCAAATAGAACAAAACCTTATGTAATTATCTAGACAAACTAGTGATTTCAAGCACATAGCTTATCCATTTGGTAATCTTGCTACAAAAGATTTCACCAATATAACCTTAAATCATGTATAGTTCATTCATACTCGCAAGGCAAATAACAAAATAGATTTCTTAACATTCTTCACCCTTTATGGTAGGAAACATCCAAAAACTTATTCAGCAGAAATTGGAGGCAAAGTTTAAGCCTATTTCACTCGAAATAACTAATACATCAATACAGCACTCAAACCATTACGAGATGCGGAACAAGCAAAGCCTAGAAACGCATTTTTCCATTAAAATTGCCTCGAAATTATTCAACCAAACTGTAAGTGAAATGTAATTTAGAATCTTGTTGCAAGGCACAGAATGGTATACAAGGAGTTAGATTTTGCTTTAGAAGAAGGTGTACATGCCATGGATCTTGATTGCATATCTGAGGAAGAATTATCGAGATCATCTTAGATGACCAATATTCTGATTTGAATTCTATAGTAAAACTATTGCTTTAGCTTTTGTTTTCCATGATATTTATTCTTCTTAACAAGCTATAAATATTACAAAGCTAAGAGAAATGGGATCAAGCGAGTATAGCCAGCTATAAATGTATGTGCTTAGCGTATAGAGGGGCGCGGGTTATGTCCTAAAATACAAAAAAGGAGCCCAGAAAATAAACATATTCTTGGCTTATAAATGTATACCGAAGTTATAGTAACATCATGAGAGAAGCCAACGAGGTTTTGATGCTGTTTTTAGTATCAGTCACATAACAGTTTGCTTTCTTGTTCCTCATGTTAACCGAATCGTTCTATCGGGTGCATACAAGTTATTGGATTCTATGTATGCTTTGTTCTCGATACGCCATAACACTTTATAGATAATTGCTTAATAATAAGTTTAATAGTAATAAAAGCACTCATCAAAGCCAAATTCAACATTGTCAATACACATCAGAAGATTGCTCCTTCATCTTGCAATATATCTAAAGCCATTTGCTTTTTGTTCTTCGACAAAAGCTTAAATTGATCCATATCAATCGCATCCTCTATCCTTGCAAATGGAGAAACGTGGTTGGGAAGGTCTTTTCCAACGAGATAGTCCTCAAATTTAAGGGCTTTCTTCGCATTTAAACTATCAAAAACATACTGTGGTTGGATATATCTGACATTTTCTCTCATTTCCTCTACGTCTTCAGAAATGCAATACTGAGACAGTAAATGATCCGAAAAAACTTTGCCACCACAAGCTTCTATCACAAAACTCAATTCTCTCATCATACCAACATTAATAATGCTGAAATTCATTCCTGTAAAAATGTGAGTCAGTACTTCTCTATCTTTATACAAAATGCCCAACTTATGCAATGCAAGCTTCAAATGAATTATATTGAGAGGTAAAGAGTAATTCAATAGGGATATGTCCATCTTTCTTGAATCATTATGCCTAACATTTTTCAGTGTCTCAATTTTCTTAGGTGTCTCTTCTTCTGAAGCAAAGTCTAAAAAATTTAATCTCAAACGTCTGGATTTCTTTTTTTTCTCTACCTTTTCTTCTACAGCATCCTGTAGCTCGCTGTTATTGTAAGGCACAAACCATACTATATCAATTTTCTCAATGCGCGCACTAAAGTATATTCCATCTAATGCCAAATAGCCCTTTTCAAGAAACTTATTTTCTCGTATAAAATCCTCCCACATGTCTATGGCATTCGTTATCTCTGCGGGATCCTCTGTTTGTTTATATTCATTTTTGGGTCTTAGACCAAGCAGCCTTCCCAAATACAACTTACTCAATGTAGAGCTTAGATCTACTAAGCAATCGCAAAAGGATGCATACTTGCTCTTGACAAGTGCAATAAGATTGTATTGTGCGTCTCTAAGCTTCTCAGCCTTAGATCCTAGCCCTCTGTCCTTATACCTCTCCCGCTGACTTTCGATCTTCAGATTTTTTTGTAGCACTTCATATGCTTCAGATTTTGATATTTTTTCTATATCAGAGACTTTATAATAGAATCCGCCTCCCTTGTCAACTAACTGTCTTTTTCTGGGCACAGCAGGGTGTATGTCTAAAAGTACCGTTAGCTTGTCAAAATCCTTTTCCTTTAGCTCAAGATCTCGCATGGCTGCTCGTTTTGAAATGTATTTTTTCGCTCGTATTCTATAGTGAAATGTCATGGATGGGTGGCAATATCTAAAAATAATAAAGAATGTGAGATGTTGCAAATTTTATCTAGTTGATTAAGGAGAACTATATGGTTTTACGGAGATAGCAACTTCTCAGGCAACAAATAAGTTCAAAATCACATGATTTGTTCTATATACATCCAGGTATAGCAAGCCTATGCAGAAAATATCCTTAACCACATTAAGGGCTAGAAGTTGCACCTAAAGCACCAAAAAACTTTGCTTTCAATCAATAAATAAAATTTATTAAAATAAACTTCGCGCTGTATCACAGCTTTACCCTACGCATATTTCGCATCGGTTTTGGGAAACTTTGCTTTTGTACATTTTTTACCATTATAACTCAAATAGTTATAACCACATAAATCAAGAAAAATTTTAATTAAAAAGTAGGAACACAAGAGTAAGCCTCATTCTGTTGGGTAGAACAATACCTAACGGCATTTATCTACTGTAACGACAAAATAGATCTTTACGATTGCGTTTCGGCTGCGTCCGAGGACTTTCCATGGAATGGTATCCAATGCCGTTCTTTGCCTTCCTACAGGGGCAGGAAAATCTTGCAAATATCCCAAGAGGTATAAGGATACAGTTCATGTGTATTAAGGCAAAGAAATACGGAAAAAGAATATGCTCTTGGCTTTTACAGTTTATTTGTAGTGTATCAAATAATAAAGACCCTTTGGCAAGCCATTAATCCATAGTGATATATATTATCTTGTCAGAGAATAATTCTGTACTATGCACAGTGATATCTAGTTTGATCTCATACCAATTCTTATTCTGCGATTCCTAGTCCTCTGCATCCTCAATCACCCTGATTGCCTTAATGTCAGACTTCTCTAAAACGTTATCACATTTACTTCCAGTATCAATTTCATTATTATCACAGTTCATACCATCGTCTTCATTCTCAATAACCCTTATTGCCTTGATATCTGCATCCCTAGAATTTTCCTGACATTCGCTCTCATTATGAGACTCTTTTGGCTTCTGACAAGCATCGAAATTAGAATCCTCATTAGTTTTTTCTTCGCTCGTTGATTCTTTGCACCCTGACTTTTCATCATTACTTTCAGCTTCTTTTTCTTCATTGCAAGGTTTCAAGCAGTCAGTATCACTGTCTGTTTTATCCTTTGTTGTGACAACAGTTTCTGTACCACAAATGCGTCTACTTGTAGCATATTTCCTGTTTGTATTTCTATCTATAACCTCTGATTCTGATGAGACCATTGAGTTTCTAGTCACATCATCTGTAAACATCTTGTCCTCATACCCTGTAGCCAGGCACTTATTTACATTCTCCCTGATGGCATTCTCGATCATGTTTAGAACTTCTAGGCTTTTTTTGAAATCCTCTGGTTTCTCACCCTGTGTGCTTTGCTGCAAATCTTTGGAGGAATCAAGATACTTATATCCCTCCGTGTAGACCTTTAAACTCTTTAACAGCTCTCTTGCTATTTCTATATCCTTTTTTTCGACACTCTTGTTCTTGAAGGTTCTATTTTTCTCAGTATAGTTGTTACTTATACTGTCTTCATCAATATATTTGTGCTTTCCAATATATAATGCTTCTGGTCCATCTGTTGTGTACATTTCTAGACCTTTTGCAACGTTTTTCCTGTCCTGTGTATATGTGTTTACGTTCTCCTTCTCATACATGTCGACATTCCTTTTTGCATTTTTGATAGATGGTGCATAGAAATTGCTTTCTTTATCCTCAGTGTTTGAGGCCGTGAGTCCTGTTTTTGAAAGAAGTAACAGCAGACCGGACACAATTATTGCAGTAAAGGCAATACATGACACTTTTGTGTTTATATACAGGTTCTTGATAATATTTAGAAGTCTATTGTCCTTAATATCAATAATTTCACCTAGCTCTGCCTGAACTTTTGGTGGAGCCCCACTCTCCTCGTAATGTTTATCGGAGGCCGATGAGGATTTTGACGCCCTTTTTCGAGTCTTGGCTACTCCTTTGCGTTTAGTTCTTGATACTGCCGAGGATCCTAAACATTGGACATAATGTGCTAGAAATATTAGCAGAGATATGTTCATGGTTGAATCTTTATTTTCGCTTATATTGAATAACACAAATTTGTTCATATATGGAAGATGTTTATTAATATTCTTAATATGCACAAACTGTGCTTTTTTTGGAAATTTTGTACAGTCTAGATCCCATTATTGTGTTAGGCAGAACGCGCCTAACTATATACCAGTTCTAGATTAGCAATTGTGACATGGTCAAGATAAAATTTATTCTTCGACTTGATCTTTATCTGAAATCTCTTCACCTAAAAATTCATATCTGTGCGCCATATCCAATGCATTACTAAGTTAAGCCATATCAACAAAGTTACTAAGGCATGCCACATCTACTGCATTACTGTATATACAACACATGATACATTACTGGGTCATACAAGATCCAAAGCTCTTTCAATGTGAAAGCATTCAGTAACTGTACAACAGCCCTGCCTTCTTTATGCATACATTGCCTAGTACACTGAAGGGTCAATCATCTATTACAATGCAATTACTGTTTCAGAATGTAGGTTGGTTTATACACCGCCTACCTATATAGACATCACATTGCTATCCTCATTCCAAACACAAATCGGCATACACATTATCTCATATTAAAACAACCCCAATATAGGCACTAAAAGGCGATATTGTTTGTGACCTTCTGGTATTGATCATACACCCACGTTCTAAGCTTCTGAGTAGATCCAGCAATCAACTGCAAAGTGAATTTTGCTGCCTCAGCATCATCCAAATCAAACTTAAACCTCGATACAAAGTTATCCACAGCACTCTTTCTAAAACAGTTGAGTCCACTCTCCATAAACAAATCTGTTAGCATAACTAGATCCCTGCTTCTACGCCTAAGTGCGAAAAACCCCTTAACCATCAACTCTTGGTATCTCTTGAATGCATTTCCCTCTGGGCCTCCAAGAAGCTCGTCAATTTCTTTGGTTAGCTTTAAAGGTACCTCTATGTTAAGGTTTCCTGGGCTTATTTCTAGCATATATCCAAAATCTATGTGGATCATTCTTCCTTGATTGTCTATCATTATATTCCCATTGTGTCTGTCTTTGACGTTTAAGAAATATGCAACTAGGGAGTATCCAGCTAAACTCGACACAAAGTTGTTTAGGGCCTTGATATAACTCTGTGTCTCCTTATATCCAAATTTGTATTCGAAGTATTCGCATAAGTTGTTGATCTTTTCTCTACCTATTTGATCTCTTGACTTGCTGTTGGGAATCACTTCTATTGCACCACATCCTACGTCTGTAGCCACCACCTTATATGGATAGAGGTATATATCCAGATTTGCCTCTTGAAATATACTTTTAAACATGGAAATGAGCTGAAGTGCCAGCATATCTTGTCTGCAGTCATCTCCAAACTTGAAAATTACCTGCTTCACGCACTTAACGTTACTCTGGCTCCTTACTACAAAGCTTGCCATAAAAGGTACCTTGGCATGGCTTTGCAAAGCTCTTCCAGAGTTTGGAACTATCGACTCAACCACATATTCTGGACAGTGCGGGAGATATACATTCTTGGGGATTTGTACGCGGCCCAAAAGCTCATTAATCTTTTTGGTTTTCTCTTCCTTACTACACCTTAGATATGGGAGAAGTGATGACGAAATCTGGGTTAGTGAGTCAAGAAAACTCATTTCGTTGCTGTAAAACAGCTTCGATGCCGGAGACATGTTCTCCATTATCCTATTTATGGCGTTTAGAAACACATTGTAGCATGGATCCCTGTTCAATTTCATCTCATCCTTGTACAAATTAGCCCTTAGGTTCCAGATCAATTGATGACAAACAAACTCATCCGTGGCCAGTACAAGAAGAGTATCCATTATTGCATTGCATGCTGCAGGATTCCTTAGGGTCTGAACTAGCTGAGGAACATAGAATATCAGATCTTTGCTTGATAACCTTGATAAGCTATCACCAACCATTGGCTGATTAGATGATGAAGAAATATCAGTGCCAAGAGTGCTTGGATCATATATAAGAGATTCCTCAGGTGTTGTTGGATCACGAATGAATACCGACGTATCAAAGGAGTCATATTCATACACAGGTGTT
Organism: Epicauta chinensis; assembly: GCA_021725515.1. NCBI lineage: Eukaryota > Metazoa > Arthropoda > Insecta > Coleoptera > Meloidae > Epicauta > Epicauta chinensis. The sequence continues at coordinate 8,304 of JAEDXX010000539.1, forward strand.
TTACATCCATGGACTGGTGGCTTATGAGTGAGCAGTTGATTACGACAAGGAGGTCTATGCTCATTTAAGGAGGGTCTCTGCTTATCAGAAGAAAGCCTATTTTCATACACCTGATTTTTAGAGAAGCCATTATCGACCCCTAAATCGCTTTCCTCATCGCGGCCCTTTATATCTACACTAGCTTTGTACCTTGCCTTTTCCCTAAATACCCGCAGGCTTTTCTCTACCAACTCTGAGTTCTCAAACCTTTTGACTATAATCAACGCATCTACAATCCCAAGCTTATTGACATTAAAGAAGTAAAACCTATATTTCGGAACACTACTCTTTGAAATGATCTTGCTTAACACTGTTCTTCTAAACGTGTCCTGGAGCAGAATGAGACATGGTGTACTGAAATTTGGCGTTAGTTCTTCTTTAGAGGGAAATGGGACTGAAACTGCAAAATTTCCAGAAATAATGGTGTACAAGTTCCTGAAGAAGAACTTATAAAACCCAGATGTTTCCAGAGAAAGGTCATAGCATACCTGGGGGTTGGTCTTGAAATCTAGGCCTTTGCTGAGGGCTTGGAGCAAGAAGTCATTGATATCCTTTTCTCTTATGCATAGGATATTGTAGATCTTCAAGAGAACATACAAATCCTCATACTGGAAGTTTGTAGTCAGCCTATGCTTGACGAGGTCAATGGCTGTCCTCATTGTAAAGCTCTCGTTTCTTCGAGTGTAAACCACGTCAATGAGCCACAATATGGAGGTTTGTGATTCGTTTATTCTCCTGTTAAGCATCTCTCTATCTACAGCGTAGGTGACAAAACTAGTGCTAGATGGGTTGCTGGGCTCTGAGAGCAAACTTACAGTGCTTGAGTTGAAGCCAACTTTGCTCTTGGGATAGATTCTTAATCCCTTAGAGTTTACAATCCCAGTGCTACTCTCACCCATGGTCGATAAATCTTTGATATTCTCCGAAGCAGATAGATTTAGTTCTACAGCACTAGAGGAGCATGGACTGGTGTCTGCTGAAGCATTATTGGCATCTACCTTCTTATTTCCCGTGATAATCTTAGAGCCCTTGATACTTCTTGAGTCCTGTGGCTCAGAATTCACTTGGCTATATAGGCTAGACACAGGAAACTCTCCTTTCATGGCATTATCCTCATCAAAAATTCTAGAGTCAGAAGCCCCTTTCTTAACAATCAGCTTCTCAGTCAAAGCGTGCAGAGGATCCTTAGCGCTGCTCAATATATTCTCTTTCTTGCACAAAGACAACCTATCTAGATCAATGGGAACCTCATGAGGAGATGTAGCACCCATGGGCTTTCTCACCTTTTCAGAACTTAGCCCTCCACCACTCTCCCTTGAAGCAAGCTTCAAACCATTGCTATCTCTCTTTAACATGAGCATCCTTTCTCCTTTATTGACTGAACTACTCACTCCGTTCTCTATATTCAATAAATCCTTCAGCAGCATTTCAGACATGTCACTACTCTCTGGAGACGTATGACTCTCGGTCTTGCCTTGCAGGAATATTCCAGGGAACTCATCGATTATTTTCATCCTGTTAGCGACATTCGTGTAAAACTCATTGAATGTATCATGGCTATCTCTAAATATGTCGTGCTTGAAGAATGACACATCTGCTAAACAAAGAATTATGTAGTTGTAAAAGTTTGGCGAGCATCGTATGGAGCTAAGAATATCATTGTACAGGTTAGTATATGATGTAGTAACGGCTTTGCAGAGGAAAGATCTGTTCTTGAGAATATTGAATAAGGTCTTGAAGTTCTTGTGCAGATCCTTGATAAATAGCAATCTCTTATCAGCCACAAATAAGTGTTTGAGAATTATTGAAATGAGCAGGAGGCTTGTTTCGAGAGCATTATAATTCAATGCGGTTTCCATCAGCTTGTTTGCATACTCTAGAGTAAAATCATATGATCTGGAGATATAATTCTCATGCACCTTGTGGATAATTATTGGGAGCTCGGCTGAACATGTTTTTATGGTGTCCTCGTCCTTTATATAGTCAATTATTCCAGTGTAGTTAAAATTCTGGAGCTTTTTGGATTCGCAGTAATACATGATGGCCAGAAATACGGTTTTCTGTGGATTACAATCAGGAATTCCTATTTTCTCTTGCAGCATCGGGATTGCAGCGACATCTGGGTACAGGCTGGATGCAATTCCTGTAAGAGCAGGTGTACGAAGGAGAAAGAAGCCTAAGTGGCTCACCATATGGTCTGGGCTGTCCTTCTCAAACAGTAAAACATACAATTCATAGACCAGGTGGCATGAGTCTCTGTTAAATGGAATATATGGCACCACGGGAATTATTGAAAGCAGTTCGTTGTTTTTCGTTGCTAAGAATAGCTTCAGGAACTCTAGCACGATTTTGTCCAAATACAAATCCTCTCCGTCAGACTTCCTTATTTTCTTGAACAAGCTAGCGTAAAAATCCCTCACAAACAAAAAATTGATTTGCTGAAAAAAGTCATTGATGGGGATTTCTGCTCTGTTTAGAAGGATAAAGCTGGTGTATAGCTGCATGGTGGCATCTGTCTTATGCCTAACTAGCAATTTGAAGAAGGCAGCATTGATTATTGAGGTGGCCTCATTACTAAACTTCAGTTGAGAAACAAATTTCAGGAAGTTGACTATTCTATCTATGGACTTTGAATCAATAAGCACATTAAATATTTTGCTTGTCACATGTGTGATTCGCTGAGGATCTACATGACTTATCAGCAGATCTATTACTTTGTCTTTATGCCCTGTCTTGAAGATGTCCAATCTATCTGTCGTGAAGATAGAATATAATATCTTATTCATGTATATTGGGGCCCTAAAGGCAATGAGTATTATCTGCGAGTATAATATATATAGATTCTTTTCGGATATACACAGTTCATGAATCAGGTAGAAATAATCTTCGCTTCTGCTTTTATCAAACACCAAAGACTCAATATTCACACAAGTTTTGAAAATCCATACTGCATCATTCTCAATATACGATGGTCCCTTCAGAATATCTGCCATTTCTTCAATGTATGCCTTGACAAATACATATAATTCGCCATTGAGTCGTGGGACATTCTTCCTTGTTTTTGTTTTGTTTGCATCATCCATCACTATATGTTTTATTGCGTTTGCCTTCTTTTCTGCAAGAGATAAAGGAACAGCAGGCCTTTTATCTGCAATTTCCATAACATACATGTCTATAACCTTCAAGCTTAGCATGAGAAAATCCACTTTCAGGTTAGACAAATGCTCATCCTTCTCTGACATAGCATCCTTCAGGAAACTGTGGCTCATTCTTGATGCCAAAGCTTCAGCAAACTTATTGTAGTTCTGGATATCGTGCATTTTGCTCTCCACTGCAAATATAAAACACTCCAATAAGGAGTTTTTCAAGGCTAATAAACCTCCAGAATCTGCATTTAAATCTACTATGTCGTCTAGTATTTCAGATATTCCAAACTTGCTTTGCATTATCTTCATTAGCTGCTTGATAAATAGATCATATAGCTCAGAGCTGTAATCATTGTTGTATGCGGCATTCTTGAGGACCGTATAAACATATATGCAGTCATTGTAGTTTCGAATACCGATTGTAGCCTGACATTTTATGTCGTCTATATTTATTTTTCGATCGAAAATAAATGAAAGCTTTGGGTTTGGACATTCTAAAAATTCATTATATTCAAATTGTTTTTCCATTGTAAGGGCTTCATTAAACAACACTGAAATGATGTATGTAAGTCTGTGTTATCGAAAAGTAAGCACGGACAAATAAATTATAAGTGAGTAGTTTATTAAAATAAAATTCAAGGATCAGAGATTATGGCTGGGTTATTTGTTATGCCATGACTGTATAAATAAGTAGTTTACTAAAATGAAAAGTAATGTACCTAGTAGCTACAGAAATTGCAAATAAATTTGTGCTTCAAAATACCCACAGGCCTCTCTTAGACATAAGTTATAGAACGCTTACACGTCTTGTAAAAATAGAAAGGTATTTGATATATTACAAATGGTACATATCAAGCAGCAAAAACTCATCCAAGCAGTATGGTTTGGCGATATTTATAGTAAATATTATACCAGAAACCTTTTTTTCCCGAATTTTCTATACTTGTCATATGGCCTTATGGTAACCTTCAAATCAGCAATCTCATATGTACTCTTATCGAGATCGATAGGCTTATCTAGTGTAAGAATCATTCCTCTACCTTCATGCCTAATACTCACAATTTTCACATCAATTGCATTCTTCACTGCTTCTGCATTGAGCTTGCGAGGAACGAAAAGCTCATTAGCTTCCTGTGAATAATTTTTACATTTGTTCACGTATCGGGTTATGCCAGTAATATTATGCTTTCGCTCAATACGTGGAACAGGATATAGAGGGTGTAATGGTTTGAAATATGCAGAAAGCTGCTTTTGGTAGAATGAATGTTCTGCCTTCATCTGGGGTATATTATTTTAGATTCATGTTGTAGGTCTACATATGCTACTGTATTTGAGTTTGAGCAAGCAGAACATCTCAGTTTATCATTTTGTCACATATAGACTTAGCAATGTAGGTGTTTTCATGTATGGATGCCTTTTGTTTTCTCAAATTGCTCCATTATTTATCTATTCAACTAGCATTCACATTATTTTGAAGCAAAAAAACCCAAGCCTTGTTTGCAATTGAGATTACAAATATGTGTTGCTCCTACTATATTGCTAAATAATTTCTCCCCCTCAATGGATTATGATAGAGAAATAACCGAAAAGCTGATATCTATACACGATTTAGTTGAGCAAAACAGGTACTCTGCAGCAATAAATACTCTTCCAAGCAATATATCCTATCTCAGAAGGTTAGTGAAAGAAGTTGAATACAGAAACTATAAAAGCAAAGAATGTGTTCTTTGCTGGTTGGTGACATTATTAAACAATCCATTTGATGTTGGAACCTTATTGAGCAACCATGAGATAGAAGTTCTCAAAAACTTTTTATACTCTTGTATCCAGAGCCATAAAGAGATACGTAAGTTAGCATACAAGGCTCTGGCGCGTATTCCAGAAGTAGAGGAAGACTTCCAAAACACATACACAGGATTAACTCTTTTGGCATACCTAAAAGAAGTTTCCAAGTTGCGAAAAATACAGTTTCCACCAATAAGCAACGATGATAGTGTTTTGGCTAAGAGGTACAAGCTAAAGATAATGTCATACCAGGACACACCAGTTTCAGCATATTTTGACTTTATAGATGACGAAAACACCAGACTAAGCTGGACTCTATGCAAGTGTATTGTTCGGTCGTCTAAAAAGGCCAACAAAGAGAAATTGGTGGATGAACTCAAACAGCTAGCGACAAAGATATTTGCTAATGAAGCAGTTTGGATTAATGTTATGGTGATATTGGGTTTGCTGACCTTAAAACAAGTTGACATAGGGGATGTTAGTGATATACTGTCCACTGCATTATCCTACGATAATGAGGCAGTTCCTAAAGCACCAAACCTACGTGAGTCTGCACTGTTTCTTGCCTGGTCATTATTTAGATCTAATATAATTATATCAGATGTGCTACTAAATGTGATTAGAGTTTCTGTTACGGATGGGAATCTTGGGTGTAGGAGAGCAGCATCTGCTGTTATATTGGAATGCTCTGGCAGAGCATGCATAGAGGATCTCTTGGGCCTAGCTGGTTACAAAAATGGCATGCTAGTTAGTTTGATAAACTTCCACTCTGTTAAGAGGATAGAGAAATGCACAGGGATACTAGATAGCTTGCTAGACAATCCATCATTGAAGAGTGGATTTAAAAGCACGCTTTTCAAAAACTTGCTATTGAACAATATGGACCTAAAAACACAAAGTGCAAAGGTTATCTCTAGACACTATGAGTTTAACGAAGTTGCTGCAAATTTAGATGTGACGAATATGGTTCACATGATAGGCGTGCTAACCTTAATATATGAAATGTATGGAAACAGGGATACCTGCAAAAATGGCATTGATAGTATCCTCCACAGCTTAGATATCAATCCCGTTGAGAAAATTAAACCAAGCATTACTAATATCCTAAGTCAGATACGTAGCTTTGAGATCACTCCGTCATATGCATCTCGCAATCATTTCCTAGATCTGTGCAGTATATACGTAAAGGTTGCACGCTACAAGTTTTTCAGTCCCAAATGCTTGAAGTCTAATTTGATGTTCCTGTTGAATAAGAGTATCCTCCCAAAGGAGGTATCATTTTTGGTCTGGGAAAATATGGATCAATGGTTTTCAGATGAGGTATTTAGCGGACTTAGGAAGAACAATTTAAGCTTTATACTTGCAAATGCAAGAAATACTAAGTACCTGCCCAAGATCAAAGCGAAGTACAGAGCCAATCTCAAGAGAAACATAACGGAGACTAGAGCTAATGTACTTGACGCACTGAAATACTGCAGCTTTATTAAGGAGTTTGAAGGTAGCATTCAGATATGTTTAGAAGATTACAGAACCAACTTCCAAGGAGATGCAGGGGCAAAAGTTAGAATGCTCGGACTTCGTTGCCTGTTTTGCTTCAGTAATACTCTCTGCAGGCCGTATTTTGTCAGGTATATGGTTGATAGGTCGAAATACATACGGGACGAATGTATCGCCTTATGCAAGGCAGCAAAAATCTATCAAGGAAAGAACTTTGAGTTTATTAATCGAAATATTGAAGAGAGCTTTCAAAACGTTACATTTCATGGGGACAGTGATGTGAATATGAGAGCATCGGATATCAGTTCTGTAATCAGGAATAAGCTTGCTGGTTTAGGTGCGTTCCTTGATTGTTTGTTTCATACCTATGACGCGCTTGTTGACGAATCTGATATGAACTATGAAGATGCTTATTTTAAAGCATCATTTGCAGCTTCAAAATACCTCGAAGACGAATACAAACAGTGGGCTATTGGAATGCTTGCTACCCTAAAGAGCTCAGACGCAATTCTGCACAATCTACTGCTGGGTTTGGGTTCAAATGACTCGAAACTTGTACGCACAGCACTGGAGATGTTAGATCAAGGGTCGAAAGAAAGCTTGTGTAGCTCACTAGAGGGCTTGAACATCCAAGAAACAATCCACGAACTTAACGTGTACACGAGCGAGCGAGAAGTTGTAATTTCTATGTATTTTCTAAAATGTGTGGCTATTAAGAAGCAAGAAAGAGATCTTTTCTCTAAAGTAACGAAATTAGTTCAACGGCTGAATTTGACTGAATACTCGAAAAATAATATGCAACTTATCCAACAATATAGTAATCAACTACAAAAAGAATTTGGCCAAAGTAATATTGAGGTGCTGTAGATTGAATGTGCTTTTTTCCCAAGGATTATTATATGCTGATGAGTCCTGATATGTAATCCTGAGATGCAATGTCAGAAGAGGGTTCTACTTTTTACATTTCAAGCCTACTAATAAGATGTGGTGCAGGTTGATAGGAGCTATAATAAATCTCTGTGTTAATTCCATTTTGTGACAACATGTGAATTTTTACGATGTCGCCCCAAAAGTATCCAGGGAAATCCCGTAGGCATCATCATCATTTATGTCAAATCTTGTGATGCTCTATAATATGGCATGCTATGATTGTGACGTTTCATATCTCAGCTAGTCAATTTTATGTCATTTTGTATGTTAGATGTTTATATTTGCGTTGTTTAACTGAACAAAAGATTATGGATAGTATTTCAATGCTATTTTGTATCGTAAATAATTGAATTACACCATATTCTACGCCTTATCTACTCCTCTAAAGCGATTGCTACCTTGATTGCTCTTCTGCACCTTGTATACTTCGGCTATCCACTCTAATCGCTGTGTACTTCATGTATTCTTCTATGCTGTCTTATACTTCAGATACCCACCGTCATGAGTGTATCTTATAACTTCGTCACTATTATCATAAACTGTGTCAAGATGAATCAAAATATTGCTGATAAACGCAATAAAATGATTCCTTCTGGTATGATATCGTTTATCAATAGTTTCTACGCTCTTGGCGGCACAAATGTGTTATTATAAATAACAAAGCTCGTCAATATACGCTTTATCTTTTGCTTTGACAAGTCGTGATTTAACAAGGCACTTTTATAATAATGACGTATCGCTTCGTCCATGTTTTTCTCGCAGCCTATCCCATATTCATAGCACCTGGCTATATGATAAAATGCCTTCGTATATCCATTTTGAGAAGAAACCTTATATAGCTTTAATCCCTCCTGAGGATTTTCGGGCATGACTATTCCATGCTCAAAGCAATATCCCAGGTAGTATTTAGCCCTTACATTTCCCTGAATTGCAGCTTCTTTGAAAAGCATAACTGCCCTATTTCTGTCAAGGCATACATCTTCGCCCTTAAAATATAGCATTGCTAAGTTGCATTGAGCCCAATGATTCTTCTGGTCGGCACTGAGCTCGTACCATCTAATTGCTTCATTAATATTCCTAGTAACGCCATATCCTTCTTCGTAATAGTATCCTAGGCAGTTTTGGGCGTATGAGTTTCCCAATAGTGATGCCTGATACATCAGACTAAACGCTTTCTCAGGGTTTCTTTTACATCCAGTCCCATGCCTATAGCAAAAGCTTAAACTCACCAAAGAAGGACCAAAATTCTTCTTGGCAGCCTTTTTATAGTACTCAACAGCCTTATTCTGATCCACTTTTACGCCTTCCCCGTTAATATAACAATCTCCTAGTGTATGGTATGCATATTTGTTTCCTCTCTCTGCTGCCTTTTCATACCATATGACAGCCATTTTTGAGTCTTTTAAAACTCCTATCCCTTTTTGGTAGCAATGACCCAAGTTGTGCTGGGCTCTGCTTAGGTTCTGCAATGCTGCCTTATTGTACCAATAAAAAGCTTTCTTGACATTTTTTTCCACGCCTAATCCTCTTTGATAGCAAAATGCAAGGTTACACTGACCACGGGGATATCCGTGTTTAGCACTTCGCTCATACATTTCAAACGCCCTTTCAAGGTTTTTTTCTATTCCTTTCCCCTCTTCGTAGCATATACCCATAGCATTTAGGGCATATGCGTTGTTTTGATTTGCAGCTAATTGATATAGCCCAAATGCCTTAGCAAAGTCCTTCTCTGTCCCAATTCCCTCATCGAAGCAGTACCCCAAATTGTATAGAGCTGCGTAATCATTCCTATAAGATGCATCCCGTAGCAGTTCAAATGCTTTGGCTGAGTCTCTTTGCACCCCAAAACCTTTCAGGTAGCAATATCCGAGAATTCCTAGTGCATACGGATTTCCAGATGCTGCACTTTTCTGGTACCACTCAATGCACCAATGTCTACTACCACTAAGGCTTAGACCTTCGTGGTAATACATGCCAAGGCAATATTGGGCATGGCAATTGCCGTGCTCTGACGCTAGCTGCAGCCATTTTGCTGCATTATCTCCTAAATTCTTCACTCTCACAATCATATTGTCCACCTCAGCCATATCTATATCTATACCATCTCTACCATATTTCTTCAAGCTTATAAGTCTGATCTGTGCCAGGCCTATATCCTTCTTAGATGCGATTGTATATCCCTGCTCAGCTAACAGCATGTTCTTCTGTGTACCAATACCAAACTCATAGCAGAAAGAGGTAACTGCTAATGAATGAAAGCTGGAGCAGGAATTCTTGCGATGGAATTCAAATCCCATATACTCATCCTTCTCCCTGTCTATGCCAAGTAATAGCCGATCTCCTATATCTATGCTGCATTTCCTAAAGAAATTTACAATCCTCATCATCTATATTATAGGTTCGGGAGATATTCCTATAAAAAACCTCCGTGCGGTTATAAAACCAATTAATTAAGATTTAATGATATAGGTTAAAACGTAACCATTGAAAAGGAGGGCCAGAGGATAGGATTGGACAATGATAAATATGAAACAAAAAATAAATTAGCATCATAGTATTATCGGCTGATTCGATACACGTAACTATTCTGTTGCTCTAAATGCCTATAACACTGATATTGTTAAGTATCAGAAGTAAATCAATTTTGAGACTATTATGTTAGTCAGGATGTCATAACATGCTTTTACCCCATGATCTTTATTGATGAATGTAAGATAGGACTAAAAGATGCATTAGTAAATTTTAGACAAAATTGATCGATTAAATTGTTGTGTACGGTGTGGTGAATAATATTGAGTGTCTGCGCATTCTGCAGCTAAGAAACCTTATTAATTATATGTTATATTATCGCGGGTCTAACCCGAGGCATCAGAGCATATCTGAGAAACTATGTTTTTGCATATTAAAATTAAGATAATTTCAATCTTATTAAGCATGATAGATATCAGGAATAAATCGAGCTAAGACATAGAAGATGTGCTCATTGATATATAATAGTAAATTTGGTATGTATATATGATTGGAATATCTTACAATTAGCTATTCTAAGTCCATCGAGTTATAGAGCTCTTAGCTTGTTCAAAAGTTTACCAAACAATAAAGTAACATGAAATGCTGGATTGAACTGTCACAGTTCATAACTTCAGGTGGTTTAAGATAGATGATACCTATTCAAAGGTCAATAGAGATCAGCTATTCCTCAGCCATAATAGATATACAATGTATTCTCTTATATCAGGTTAAAAAATTCTCTACCCCGTATGATTGAAGAGGACGAGGAAATAATCTCAAATTTACAGGAAGCAGATGCAACCTTTTCCTCCATAAACCGGTCATTGAGAGATATAAAATCAAGGCTTGTGAGCATGGAAAAAAACGTGCACCTCTCTGAAGAGCTAGAATCTTGGCTAAGTTTTTTTAGCCAGGACAGTACAAATGATGAAGGAGAGGTACAAGACTTTAAGATCGAAAATACAATTACCCCGAATGATAGCCCCTTTGTCATGAAGTTTTCTTCGCCTAAGAATCCGTTTACCGACAATACATCATCCGAGTTCGTCAATAAGACGTTGCTGGAAAGGTTAGACAGTAAGTTTAAAGCACACTCATTTGACGAAACTAGCTCTCCTCCAAATATACAGCTCAATAATAACTATGACACTGTAGTTAATATTACTGAGTCAGAAATAGATGAGTTACAGGAGTTCGATCTCATGGTACTGCCTGAAGCATTCAGACAGGAGGAAGAAATAAGAGATATCTATAAATTTGTAAATGAGAACACCAACGTAACTATTCAGAAGATTAAGGAAATCTTTCCTCATATTATGGAGGACAAAATTGATCTTTTTATTGATATTCTAATTAGGAAGCTAATCATTAAGAATGTTAACGGTGTTTTAGTTTCAAAGTCTACATATAAAGCCTAATCACATAGTAGGGGTACTGTCCATGGAACTGGGATTGTTTGTAAGGTACAATTTAGCAAGTACAGACTCATAAACACTCTAAATCTAGTAAAATATACCTTAGCTGTATTTCTTTGTTCGTTTGCTGTGTTATTGTAGTATGGAATATATTGTTCCAGCATACTTTAATGTTGATGCCTGCAGTATTACTCTACACTTTGGGTGAAAATGGTGTACCCAAATCTTCTATGGTAAAGACAAAGGATACTATTTGTAAGTGCACTTTTCTTTGATGTTTTCTACACATGCTATTCATACAATAGGGTGATTTGGATTTATTCAGCTACAAGCTCTTAGCACTCCTGTAAAAAGTATATAACCAAAGATAAAACTTTTGAATTGGCAATCATACTTAAAGAATTTGCACACAGACGGCAAACACTGTATCTATTACAGTGTACATTAACAGGACGTAATATATGCCGAATCTAGAACATGGTGCAAATACTGCATTTAATCTTTATCAAAGCATATAGAAATGGCAAAACTCTAACCTGTGGTAAGTTCTATGGATCTTTAGGATTTTATCCTGCCTTGCTTTTGTGAGCCTTTTTGAGAAGTACTATACCAAGTATTGCATCAATTTCTTTGAGAATAAACCAAGAATTCAACGCTTTATCTAAATGATTCCCTCTTTGAGAGGCGTTATTGTTTAGTAGCCGATCGTTTGTTTTCTTAGAGATTAAGGTATTCTCTGCGGGGGTTACTAGCTCATTTTTCTTTGTACTATCATCGGAGACATATGCACCTTTGCCTGCGTTATCTATGATATGTCCTTTGCTTCTCCTGTATAACGCTTCTCTGTGGAACTCACATGGATATTTTCTGTTGCAAAATGGATGAAATGTGCGAAAAAAATCGCCATCAGAACGTCTGACTCCACCAACACGCGTCATTCGCTTATGTATGTCATGCTCGGCCTTTAGTTCCAATATTCTATATCCCTTCATTCTACGCCTTAGCGGATCTGAATTATAGTCTTCAGGATTCATATTATAGGTTATTTTTCATAGAATTATTTTGTTAACGAAAATAAATTAAATTTTAATACCTATTAAACAAAGGATTAAATTAAATTGCAGTAAATCTATTTATCTAAGATGGTTATCATGAAAAGTAATCTACTTTAATTTGATATCTTGGTATTTAAACCCTATCAGGGAATATCTGAAAACAAATAACCTAATTATGAAAACGTGAGGAAACTATATGCGATAAACAGACAGAGGCTAAGCCTTATCCGCTCCATATATAATGGTATACTTTACTGCTATATACTTCTTCTGGAGCATAATCCCCAGAAATGCTCCATATTTACTTGGCATGTTTGCAATATAAAATTTCTTCAAAGCTCGTATATTATAATATGATTAACATCAGTAACACTTATTTGTTTACTAATTTAGAATATAAGAGCTTATGATATTATTAAATTGATTAAAAAGTAAATATGAAAAAGGATCCTTGTTAGTGAAGCTAAATCTACAAGTAGAATTTAGAAAAGTGTTGTTTTGTCTTCAATTCTAGCAATTACATGAGGTATCAAAACGAAAACAAGTAAAATTGCAGCAAAATTTCATCTTTAGGCATACCAATAGATTATATCTGCACGAAAGAGATCGAGGATACATGTGGTATAGATTATTGTCATCCATGATGCTGCAGTACAAAACTCTTGATGCTTCCACCACATCAAATAGAATTAATTATCATTATCATGGCGGGTATGTATTCATCAATTGATGTATACCTTCATTAGGCGACAAAGGATCTCATTTGATATGCATCAGCTTGGTTGTCTCCAACCATCACAGTTTGACTGAGGTTTTCTCGTAAATTGGCATTCTTTTGCTAGCTGATCTTCTTGGTGTGGATTAGGCTGAGATTGAGAGTTAGGGCCTCATATTGCCTACCAAAGAATTTCCTAGTGGGCTTATCGCATGTGTTTATGTAATTAGTTTGATGGTAAACTTGTATCGCGGCAAATATAACCTTGCCTATGCTGTGCAGAATCAATAGCTTAAAAAGTCTACGCTCTACGTGATCACCATGTAAAGCGAAATTTCCCTCCCCTCAAATGAAAAAGGAAGTAAATAAGCTAGAGCCACGCTACGCATCAAAGGACAAGAAAGAGCAAATGAAATATGCTGAGGAGCATAACATAGATCTTTTTGGATCATATTTTCCAACAAAAAACCATCCTGAGTCAGCATATGGAAAAAGCTTAGAGAAATATCAATTTCTTGAAAATTGATCTCACATAACATAGTTACCACAAGGTTTGGCCATTGAGACCTGTGTATTACATTTATTTGGTTCAATAATTGCTATATGCAAGTATCAAATATTTGGAGTACTACATATATGAGCCCATGCCACGAAATTTGGATCTAGGAAGGACAGGATATGCCTAGCTTTTAATCATAAGAGTTTATTTTATCTCGAAATATATGAGATAGTTGACAAATAAGTGTTTGTGGGAATATAAGAGAGAGGCTTGTTTGTGAAACTTCTGTACTTATTTCCATCGTTTCACTTGGTCCCATATGCCTGCACCCTTTGTTGTGCAGCACGCGGCAAAGCACCATTTTTATGATATAATTTGTCGCTAGTCCTGGGCTTAGCTATATACTTGTAGCGTATCCTAAAAATTATAGGTATGATCGTTATGCTCTTTGGACTGGGCTTGATGAAATTTGCCGGGATTTATACCTGTCTGAGCCTGGTTTAAGTCTTGGCTCATTTTGATATGTATTTTGCTTAGAATGAATGAATCTTTCACTAATGTTATAGAACTTTGGAAACCTTCTGCATCAGTAGAATATGGATGATGGTATAAGACCCTGGATAGTGAATATGTCAGCACTATCATCCTCATTTATCAGGAACTCGTATGGATATAGCACAAGTCTGCCTTGTATTTTGTTAACAAGTGCTCTGATGGTACTCGTGCTGAAGGCATTTTCTGCAAGTCCCTCCTTGGATTTGAAACTATAATATTCCTGAACTGTCTTTACGTCGTTGTCTGGTATGCACCTGAATAGCTCTTTGTATATGTCACTGTTAAGTTTAGCGACATTCTTTATCAGACCAAACATCGAGGCAGTTTCTAACTTTGACCAGGCATTACTCTTAAAAGACTCAGTTAACTTGCTATACATAGTATTATCACGCTTGTTTTTGTTTCCAATGCCTAAATGCTCAGACAATAGCTTTTTAAGTAGGGACAATACAGATTTACCCTTTGAATCGTCTATCACAGTTGCTATTTCACTATCCCTGTGCCCAACCATGCTTCTGTCGTTAAGATTAGCACTGCCGACTATTGCTCTCTCACCATCAACTATCAGAAGCTTGGAGTGAACGTATATCTGCTCATGGAACACAGATTGACCATCAAACCAGAAAGTTTTAAGCGATAGAAAGACAATATAGTCGTCGGGGTTTATATTCCTTTTTTTCAGGCACTCAAACAAGGATTTCTTGCCTTTGCATATTGACTGAGACTGCAGAGATATGATCTTTCGTATAGTGTACGACGGAGATGCTGTAAAGTTACTCTCAAATGCAGGCATGAGAGGTATCAGGATATATACCTTAAATTCCTCTTTGTTAGCATGAGCTTTTGCAATCCTGGTTAGTATGGAATATCCAATGTTATTTATAGGAGCTTCGCCAGAGTTCTTTAGAGAATTAGTGATAAAGAATTGATTTTCCATGTAAATGTATTTCTTGGACTCATTTATCAATGCATTGTATGCTTTTTCTATGGAATTGTCTATCTGCGTGTTTTGTGACCATTGACATACTGATCTAACAATCTGAGTCCTAATTCCACCTGTACTGCAAATAATTGCAGAAGTATTGCTAACTGGTGACCCATTAGGTCCTAGGTTGTAGATTGTAGAGTCGTTTGATAAACTTTGCTTTTTCTGGTCACGTGGTACTTCTAAACTATTTGTTGATTTTTTAGAAGAAAGTTCTTCGCTTCCATTTTCAAAATACATAGTATCTAAGACATCTTTACTAAACTGATAGAAGCAAGTTGGGATTATTTTCCTATCATGTAAGTTTTCTGATGCGCAGACCATATTCCACCTCTCAATAAAGTGGTTTGCAACATCTGAGGCAGAACCACCTACTAGTTTACATTGCAGGTCATGCCACGGCATCCTAGGCACCTTGTTTCTATCTATAAGAGTCACATCTCCATTCTCAACATTGACAAAATCTTTCTTGAGTGGATTATAATAATCCTTTCCTGGCCACAAAAGATCCAGTTTTTGCTTCTGGTCTTTAGATATTTCTGAAATAGCGCATCTATTGCCAATTTGATGTTTCTCCTCTTCCTTAGTTCCGGCACCCTGCATTGTAGATCTCAGTTCGGTTTTCTCTTTCTCTGTTGATACCTTTTGAATCTCGTGTGGATTTTTTCCTTTAAATTTTTCATTACCAAGAGCGTTGAGATTGGTGTTCCCCACATTGTGCTTGTTACAAAAGTTTTCTAGGTTGTACCTACCTTCACCATCTTTCTTGGAATTGTTTTTTAACTCAGATCCGTTTTGCTGTGATGCAAGTCTCTCAGACTCCTGAGCGCTTACTTCTTGCACCTGTGTCTCAGGAGTTTTTCTTTGGATACCTGCTTTCTTAGCAACAACTTGAAGATTTTGTGAATAGCTCAGGTACTTTGGACTGGACCCTTTGCCTTCTATCATTTTATCAACTAAGCCTTCTGAAATGCTCTTCTCAGCCTTTTGTTCGATACCTTTGTAATTTGCACTCTCATTTCTCCTAGTTTTCGCTTCTGCATATCCCGCAGCTAGCTTGTCTCGACTTGTCTCTCTCTCAGCACTGTCTTTGCCCTTATGCTCCCTAAAAAAGGTTTTCATACTCTCAGATAATTGCCGTAAACTATCGTCTTTGTTCATTTTATTGATAGATGCTGTGGTGTTTTTGGTGTTGAGAGGTCTACCACTTCGTGATTTTAGTACAAGATTCTGCTCTTCATCTCGTAATACACTCTTGTTATGTAGTATGCCCCGATGATCTTCTGTACGGCTATTTTCAGAATTACGCATTGCTCTCTTAGCTTTCTGATCCTTTCGCTTGTCTTCTATATCATATACAATTTCAGGATTTGTAAATTTGTCTCTGCAGGAATAGGAACCACTCTTCATATCCGTCTTATCTCTCTTGTTGCATGAAATTTCTGCTGAATTAATATTAAGATTCCGATTCTCGCTAATATTCTGACTTACGTGATTTGCAAAATGCCTTTGACTGCTATTATTATCCTGTTTTCCATCTTGATCATTATTTACCGGTACTTTACCTTCATTTTCTGGAAATAAAATACCTCTTTTATTGTATAATGGTTGGCTGATCGTCACGTTGTTCTCAATATACCTGTCGTCGCTTGCCTTAACACTTTCTTTACAAGGTTTAATGCCTATGTTATACTTTTCATAAACATTTTCGCTTTGGGATACTATTTGAAGCTCTAAAACATCACTAGTAGGATCTCCATAACCTTGCAAGCTCTTGTCTTGCATTCCCATGGCTTTTTGTTTGTATATCATCTCGCCAAGCTTTGTATTGTTTATTTGAGAACTAATTTTTTCTGTTGGTTTTAGTCCAAGCTTATCTTTGGGGTGTTTACATACCTCCTGTGTGGTATTTTCAGCATTATTTCTCATTGAATCGTTAAGTATAGACAGTTTTCTGTTTCTATTTATGATGCTGGATTCGGCTTTGCTCTCATGTCTGTTGTCAAAAAGCAAATGAGTGTTATTATCAAATCTCCCCAGACACAAATCAATACCTCCGATAAAAGCTGTTCTCTGATCTATCACTACGACCTTCTCGTGGTGAGACCAGTATATGACCCCACCCATGGTTGTGTTCGGGTGCCTAAGAACTGTTACATTCTTGTGCAAGTGACCTAGCTTTTCCATTGTATAGTCCGAATTTATAGGCAGCGCTATCTCAAACTCTCTATATGCCATAATATATATTTTGACGCCCTTTTTGGCTTTGTGCTTGAGTATATTATCCAGTCTATATTTTTTAGACAGCTTTCCTTTCTTCACTTTTCGTTTCAGATACAAAGTCGGGTAGATCCACCATCCTGCTATAAAAATCTCAAATCTTGCAAGCATTAGCGTTTCATATAAGTTATCGTAGTACGCTTGGGCGTCTATATAGAAATTCACAAGTGTATCTAATCTTACAGGTGCAAATGAATCGTATCTTATGTCTCCATAATTGTCTTCCAAAAACTTCTCTAGCTTATTCTTAAGAATCTCAATCTTTCTATGCGTGAATGATCTAATGCGGAATGCATCCTCCTGATTTGCTATTTCGAGCTCTGAATATAATGCATTCCTGTCAAATTTCATACTTGTGTTTTTGCTTAGAAAAACAACTTTTGCAAGCTTAGAATCAAGCGTACAAAAGGCTAAAAAGTTATCGCGTACAATAAGGACCATCTTCTCAAATTGTGTAGACCTCTTAGTTATGCAGCTCAGAAAACAGATCCAGTTTTCGTCAGTACCTGCCATATCTACAAAAACTCGTTCTTCATAGTCTCTTGGGCCGTTAAATGAAAATCTAGACATGTTGAAAAATGCATACACGTCTTCCATATCCATATATTTGGACCTATATAGAACAGATCTCAGGAAATTTTCTACTTTTTTGAATCTTTGTTCAGAATATAAATCAAGCAAGTCATCGTATAGGCCTCTAACTCCTTTGTAATACAGCAATGTGTTCAGTGACAAAATCTTCACAATGTTCTTATTTATTGTCCATGAATGCCTGCCGTACGTCAGATGTATAGTATATTTCGATTTCGAAGAAGCTTCCCTGTCTACAGAAATTTTGACACCTTCTTGAAGAACCGGATATACTACATTTGTGCTAAATAGGTTTAAAGTGCGAAATACCAGAGATACGGCAGATTCGAGCAATTTCTTGTAGTTTTTTAGGTGCTTGTATTTTGGGCTTTTACCGTCCATGTTTTTGTTTTCATAACAAACAAAGTAATATAGTAAACATAGTAAATTACAAGACAAGATTATTGATGATGGAACTATAGCAGGATTGTGTTTAATATCACACATTTTGCATTTAGGATTCTAATCATTAAAATTACAAACCTAATTTATCTAATACAAGAAGGTCTAAAACTTTAGGGAATGAAGAACCCACATAAACTATTTTACCTCTGTAAACACATCAAGTATACAATGCAACATTATCATTGACTCGGTCTTGGTAAACTAGACACACTATCCTTTATGCAAATTCTCCTTGAACATAGTAAGCATATCCTTGCACAGATGACGCAACTTTTATGTTAACAAATTCAAAAAGTTATTTATCCTTTAATTCTAGATCCTCATCTTTAACACACATTTTTAATCGCATTTTCTCCGCTTTCTGACAACATATAGGCATAAACCTTTTGCAAGCACACGCTTTGATTTATAGTCTTATATTGCAAAAATTAGAAGATACCATGGGGTCAAGCGAATGCCCAGGAGTTAGGAGTGAGACTGCGGGGAAGGAAGATGCATGTAAAGGCTGCCCGAACCAGTCGTACTGCAGTAACCCAAAACCAGTAGATCCTGACATTGAGATTATACGCCAAAACCTTTCTAAAATAACTAAAATTGTTGCTATAATGAGCGGGAAGGGTGGTGTTGGGAAAAGCACATTTACAAGAAATATTGCAGAGTCTCTGTCGAACCGATCCAATGTATGCATTCTTGATCTAGATTTTTCAGGACCAACCATTCCTAAACTAACTGGGACCGATACTGAGTTGATAATTGAGTCTAACAATGTGATGTATCCGATAAAGGTTAAGAAAAACCTGAGTATCATTTCTGTAGGCAACTTCGCAAATTTCTCTGATTCTACAATATACAGCTCGAATTTAAAAACACAATTGCTGAAAAAGATATTGAAACAAGCAAATTTTGATAATACTGACTATTTACTGATTGATACACCGCCTAACGTAACAGATGAGCACCTTGGTATGGCCACTTATATTAAGCCCCATGGGTCAGTTATAGTAACCACACCACAGAAAATTTCTTTTCAAGATGTAATAAGGCAGGTTGACTTTTGCAAAAAAGCGAAGATTCCTATTTATGGGATTGCTGAGAATATGAAGGGATTCGTCTGCACAAAATGCCAGAAGAAGAGTAAGGTGTTTCAGAGCAGCAATGTTAAGGAATATTCTAGCCAGCATGGCATAAAGTACTTAGGATGCTTAGGCCTGGATATAAACATAGCTAAACTTTCAGACCAAGGTGCGCCTATCTGTAATGAGATTTTTGACACTATTGCAGATTCCATTATCAATTAAACATTTAGAATCATTCGTGCAACATGTGATGACTATTGATTTGGTATTTCAAAGTAGTGCCATCGCCTGTACAAAGTCCAATAAATACGTTTTTTGCAAATAAATAACAACAGAAATTCTCATGTGTTAATCCTTATACATTTTGTGATGTATTTTGCAAGCTACGATAACACCTGCTGGAAGCCACGATGACTCGTTAGGTCTAATAGTAGTGATGAGACATTTTGTGGGCTACAAGAGATGCTTAAATGTTGCTCCAAATTACATACGGCAGGTGATAGTGTAATTTACGTGCATTGATGCACACATATGATATTTGACTTGAGCAACTTGAATCTCGCATACCATTAATATTGTGATATGTCTCCGTTCACTAAAAGTTTGTACATAGATGAGAGAAAAGTTCTTACTCGACCGAATATTTATTAGCAGTAATCTCCTGGATAGGAATAGGAATATCCAATAGGTTTTCTATAATTTGTGATTTACATACCAAGTGTGATTCTAACCTTATATTCTATTTGTATAATTTGCATTATATCTATCAAACTTCTTTAATAACACAGAAAATAGTACCCGTTCAATTGCTATGTCCTCCAGACCACAAAATAAATTCTACAATATAATTGCAAAAGATTATACCTCTGAAGATGTTGTATTGCTTGACCTTGAGGATATAAAGATGACAAGCATAGGTGGATATAGATCTGCATTGTTTCAGAGAGGAATATCATACGGAGAGTTGTACTTTGAGGCTACGTTATTGAATGACGTTGGACATTTAAGACTTGGATTTGCTACCCAAAACTGCGAGATAGAGTCCTATGTGGGCTATGATATACACGGCTATTCTTTCGGATCGAAACACGGATATAAATTCCACAGATCTAGACAATTAGCGTATGGCAAGCCTTTCAGTAGGGGAAGCATTATTGGTGCTCGACTTGTTCTCGGAAATGAAACTCCTTTTTCAAATTATATAGAGTTTTATGTTAATGAGCTTTCGATGGGAAAGGCATTTGAGGGCATACCTAATGACATATATTTCCCAGCGGTTTCATTATATGGTGGTGTAATTGCTTCACTCAACTTTGGCCCTTGGTTTGCTTATCCGCAGCACTTTGATGACGATGAATCCACAGCCTATTGTCATATAAAGCCGAAAGTTTTTAAATGACATATGTAACCTTCAATAACGATGTTAAGCCCGTATTTACATACAGTTGATGCAAATACATATAATTTTTCACCCCAATGATTTTCGAAAGCTCCAATTACAATCTACGTGACTACGATTTGAACATATTCAAGCCTGTATATGAATCTCGCAAGCCACTACATAAGGTGCAATGTACCTCTACAGGACCCGTAATAGCTATGGGCGAAAACATATGCATTATGGACCGAGAAAAGCTAAAGAAAATAGCAAAGGTTTGGATTAAAGCCACCGCATT
>JAEDXX010000540.1:0-29162 GCA_021725515.1 Epicauta chinensis
GTTAAAATAGACGTAACAATTACTATTACAAATAATAACAAATCATTTTGACATTTAGTCGACACTTTAAGAAAGTTTAAAGAACAACAAATAACTGAGAGAAATTTTTTTCACTGTCAACACCACATAACTTGGACTTAATTTGACAAGTAAATGAAAAGAATTGGTGAAAATATGATGATTTAATGGGAAATTTGTGGAGACTTCAATGCTTAATTAGAACACGAAATCAACTGAAACTCAGTTCTTATTATTATAATGTTAGTAAACATTTTTTTTAAAAATTTTTTACGATTATTTCTTAGGAGTCATTGCAAAATTTTCTTATTTTTACACAATTTCAAGAATTCATTTAGAAGATTCTAGTAGTCGACTCCTAAATACAAATGTCATAAAAATGCACATTTTTTCATAAATTGCCCCCAGTTGATAACGAGAATAGCATATAATTTTTGTATATGAATCCGTGGCCGTAATTTAATATAGATTTTGGCCCTCTTGCGGAGAAATGTTGCAATAACGTTTAAATGGAGATGCAATATAATAAAAGCATAATCAGTGAAAGTTACTATTGCAAAATACAAACGAATCGTTTTGATATTTATTTCACGCATTGAGTTGGCGAAAGAGATCACAAATAACTTGAAATCATTATATTATATCTAGTTTTTGACCAAGCATGCCTGCAGAGCCTTTTCCGTCGTTAACATCAAACAATTTCGCTTGAAACGATAAATTGTCAATTTGAATGAAAAAATTTGGTAGAAATTTGACGATTTTATGTGAAAATTCATGGAGACTTCAATGATCGGTTAAGACACAAATTCAATTGAAATTTGAAAAACTCTCGTTTTAGAAATGTTAAACATTAACAATAATTTTTTGATTATTATTATTATTATCTGTAGGAAAATAGATTAAACTATGAATAGGTATAGAAAATCAATTATGTTATCTAAATGAGAAATCTTTTACTATTTATTCAAAAACTTATAACGTTTCTTATTACAAATCGTCCAATATCGTATTTATTACTTATCAATACAGTTAACAAAACAAAGATCAATTTCTATTTGAAATTAGAACTAATAAAATGCTTGAAACAACAATTGATTACAACATTAATATAATATAAAACTATATTATTATTAGTACTATTATTATCATCACTAACATTATTATTATTATCATTATTATTATTATTATTAAGGAATATAATAAGTTATAAGCAGCTGTTGGTATTATTATAACTAATAAGTCATTGAACTTGTTTATTTATTTATTCATTTATTATTTATTTATTTTTTATTGGTAAATCAAAAAAGGTGGAATGTTAAAGTTACTCCTTACGAATTTTTAAATAAATATTGCAAGTTTATTATCAAAACATATCTTGCAAAAACGAATCAACTGAAAAATTAAAATTGAAGAAAAAAAAAACACCATTAACCACATAGTAGTAGTGAGAATTTCCTGTAATTCCGATAGTTATGTTATTAAAATATTTATGTAAGAAATTGTTTTATATACAAATAAAGTATCTACGTCTTTTATTATCTTTTATATTATAATTGAAGTACATGTAATAAGATATTGTATGTAGTATAGAAAATTATTGTTATTTATAATGTAGATAATGTATAAGCAAGAGAAGATTGTATAGATTTCCGAACGAAATTGGTATGTAATTAGGAAATTCGTATTTTTTCAAGCGAGTTAACGTCTTGATCACACATTCAAGTCTCCTTCGATATAGCGCAGAGTATTGTCTAAAATTTTATCACTATGATTTGTGATTGAAAAATTTTGTGATAAATGACTGAAGGAAATCGTGCTGATGGCTATAAATCTCTTATAAATCGTTTTGTTGTTGTTGTTGTTGTTTTTTTGTGTGGTCGGTTGACTCTTAAAAGCAATTGAATGAGAGAAAAACGTTTTTGTTTCAATTTTATTGTTGATTATGCGAATGAAATCTTTTATTATTTCACTTTAGTTGTTTCATAAAAGAAAATAATAATCATAATCGTAATAAAATAAATTAAAAAAAAAAACACAAAACAAAAAAACATTAAACTCACACTCAAACAAACATTGTACGGTTTTGTACAACAATTTAATGAAGCCGATAAAAACCTGTATCTAATCTAATCTAGAAAACGAAATGGGACAACAGCCACAACAACATCAACAACAAGAACAACATCAGACTAAAATATCTATCTCTGGTAGTAGTAATAGTAAGTTGTGTGTGGAGATATAGAGACACAGGGGAGGTTTCTGTTTTATCTTGTTTCTTCTGTTTGTTTTTTTTTTGTGTGCGTGTGTGTGTGTGTCGGTAAATTAATCTAATCGATAATTTCTACAGTATGTTCCATGTTAAAAGAAATAAATAGTTTTGATTGGATTTCTATTGTAAATTTGTACCAAGATCAATAGTTTTTTTAAATTTCAGTTGAATTAGTGTCGTAATCGAGTATTGAAGTCTCCACGAATTTCCCATAAAAACGTCAAATTTTCGCCTTTTAAATTGACAAACGATTTTCAAAGTGATTTGATCTGGTATTGGCAATAGAACATGTTCACATTGTAAGCGTTTTTTTTGCCAAAAACTTGAGAATAACCAAAATTTGTATTGTTTTTACTGTTGAATAGAAACTGTTACAACTATGGAGTATTGCAGAATTTGTCCGCAAGAGGGCGATTTGCTTTGCTAGAAGTTTGCTGGTCAATTCTGCCAAAAGAAACTGTCTTTAGAAGGCCCCATGATTTGAAAAAATATTGCAATTAGCGTTGCAGTTAATTACAATTCGATTTTTATATAAGATACGACTAAGGGAGTTCATTTTGTGTCCTAATCGAGCATTAAAATCTCCATTAATTTTTCATAAAGTTGCAGAATTCTTGCTGAGTTCTTCTTTTTACAAAAAAAGAAACTAATTATGTCAGTAATAAGATTTCAGTTAGGTTTGTCATCATATCGAGCATCGAAATCTCTGCGCATTCAAAGTAAACATTTTTAAAAATTATTAAGAAGTAGACCCATTTTTATTTCAGCTCGATATTAATTACAATCAAACAATAGTGGAGCAAATCCACCTTCTAATAATGTATTTTAATCATATCTGTAGAATTTAAAGAAAAACTAGGACAATATCGACGTCGAAACTCCACTCTCTAGTTATAATAAAATTCTACTTGTTGGTTTATTTGCCGGTAAATTAATCTAACTGATGGTTTCTACACCTTAAAAATGGTTTTTAATGGAACTCTACCATAAATTTGCGGAGATTTCAATCCTCGATAGGAACACAACCGTAACTGAAACGTTATGAATTATTTTTGGTTAAAAAAAGACTTATTATTCTTATTGCTGATAGATTTTTGAACAGACATATTTCTTACTTGAAATCTGTGACTAATAATTTTTATGGGTGCTAGAAGCGTCCATTTCTTAGTTGAAGATTTTCAGCGATGTTTCAGGAAATCTAAAACATAAAATAGTAGCCATATACCTAATTGTTTCAATCAATCGGAAATTTTACCATCAAAAAGTTGAGAATTTAGTTTGAAATTCATAGAGACTTCAATACTCGATCAGAACAGAAATTTAACTGAAACCTCATCAACTCGATTATCAGTATGTCGGTACTATAATATTTTGCCAAATCGTAGTTAATAAATAACTGGTAGATGCAGCACTTACAAACTGTTACTGAAGAATTATTTCAAATTGTATCGAATAAACTGTAATGCTTTCGGCAATAATAAGAGAATTTGATTTCAGCACAAATTTGTTATATTAATTAGAAAATCTGGGCTAAAATTGTATGATGTCGTAAGGGAATAGTGGAGATTTCAATGCTAGATTCGAACAGATCGGTAAAATCTCTTGGAATTGATTATTTCACTACTATCATCTGAAATTGTAAATTGAACATAATAAATCGTGAAATAATCAACAGTTTATTATCAGAATTATTTTTTAAAGTTTTCCATTTTTAAGGCGTAAAAATTTAAGAGATAAGAACTGAAACTTTAAGAACTCCATTTTATGTTTAATTATGAATAATTAATAACTACAGATCAGAGGGAAATTTTTACAGTTTCCCTTTAAGTCCTGTAAATATGCCATGAAACTTTAATGATAACTAAAAGGCGGATTTGTTCCAAAAATTACTATCTTATCTGATCGATTATAAAGGAAGCCCGAAGATTGAATGGAAATCGTTGACTGTGTTATAGGAGTACATAAATTCGCAGAGACTTCGATGCTCGGTTAGGACGCAAAACTCAATGAAACCTTACATGTAAGGTACGGCGTTTATAAACGCCGTAATTAGTTTTTTTTTATTGTTTTTGGAAGGTAGGTAATTTTATCCGAAAACTTCAAGCAAAGTCGCACAATTTCATGAAAAATTAGTGAAGATTTTTGTGTTTCACATGGCTATAAAGTTAACTAGTCTTATCCGGGTTTTACATAAGAATGAACTTTTTTTTGTTAAATTGTTTCCAATTAGTAAATTATTCTCTTAAACTATCTTAAATAAATTTTGATATTTAGTCGACTTTGAATAAACTTAAGAAACAATAATTAGCTGAAAATGGTAAACAGATGCTTACAAAGTGAGTCTTTTCCATTGTTAACATCACATAACTTGAATTTGAACTTAATTTGACAAGTAAATGGAAAAAATTGGCAAAGATTGGCGGTTTTATGGGAACATTGTGGAGACTTCAATGTTCGATTACAACACGAAATCAACTGAAAACTTATCAACTCCACTCTCATTATTATAATTGTGACAGAACTATTTTGAACAACGATCAATTTTCTTTGCTGAATTTCTCATCAAAATTTATGATTTCTAATAATCTATAACAGTGATTCTCAACCTTTTTTTTTGTTACGGTAAACTTTCAACATTTTCAAAATTTGTCGGCACACTAGCAATAAAATAAGCTTAAAAATTATTTGAATTTCTAAAATTTGACGGTACACAAAAGTGCCGCGGCACATTGGTTGAGAATCACTGATCTACAATATACTAGCGGCCTGGCCTAGATGATGGCGGGATTGAAATTTTCTGGCTCTATGACATACACACGTTCAGAATAATCTCCACTTATGTAAGCGATTTCCCTCTCACTGATTCACTGATTCACTCATCACGATATCTCCGAAACTATCCGTCCATTAGACTTTAAATTTGGCACATATATTCCTTTCATGATGCTGATTCTCACTAAGAAAGGAATGTTGAAAATTCACCCTCTAACGGGGTTAAAATGCACATTATTTTTTCAATACGTTCACGTGTCGGTTGTCACCATGGTCAATTTAATTTGCGGCTGATTGCGGCGTTGCCATATGTATTTTTATCCTTATATATACGAAAATAAAACACTAACAGACAACAGCACATTATGTGACGTGGTACAGCTAGTTTATAATAAATTCAACGATTTTCAAGTGAAATCAATAAAAATAACTGGAATTCCATTATTTCAGTACTATCGTAACAAATTATAGGCTTGAAAACCTAAAAACGAATAATCAAGTAATTGCAAAATAAGCTGTATTCAGTTGCTGAAAGGCATATAAGAAAAAATGATTGGTAGAATTTTTTTTGTCAAAATTAAACAGAGAGAAAGTTGAAAAGAGGAAATATTTAAATATTTTAAAAATAAATTCGATCTTCCAGCCAACAAACCTTATCATCACTGTACACAAAAATTGATGGATTTTCATTGTAGATATACAGATATGAAATTCTAATAATGAATAACTATTAAAATGATTGAAACTCACAAGATCCAGTACACAGTTCTTTAAACTGTAAAATATACAGTATGTCCCGCCGATTGATCAAACAACCATTTATATACAGTATGGTAATATTAAACTAAGCTATATCAGTTACACCGATGCGTTGTTCATTTGTTTTTGTACTCATTAAATTTAAAAACAGTATTGTAACAAGTAATCGTTTTGGTTAATTTTTTATCTCCTATTCTCTTTTTAATTGTTGTTGTTTTTTTATGTGTGATTTTTTGGTATGTTTATTTGACCGCTGTTGTTGTTGTTGTTTTTTTTTCTATGTTGTTGTTCTGTAAGAGTTGTGTTCTTGTCGTGTGGTAGGATTGTTCAACGATGCGAAAGTTCCAATGTGACATTCTACAAGAGATTGAATGCGGTATTTAGGTAGATGGAAAGAAGATGAAGAATCAGTTGTTGTTTAGTTGTTGTTCTTGTTGTTGTTTGTATATATAGTAAAGTAGTAGTAAAAACTACTTTTTGTTTATATTTAAAAATAAAATTAAATAAACACCAACACACACATACATACATACATACATACACCAAATCGACCGGTAGAGGAGGACTTGAAGAAGTAGAGGAGAGAAAAAAAAACGAAGTAAATTGTCTGTCATGTTCATTTAAGAATTACAATCAAAAGAATTTTTAAAATTGTCTACTTGGAAATTTGTTGGGGGACCATTACATGATAATGATAATGATGATGATGATGATGATAACAAAAGTGACAAAAAACAATTGTATAAATTTCCAGATGAATATAGATTTAATAAGGCACGTATGATTGGTGGTCGATTTTTGGTTTTCTTTTAACCGATTGTTGTGGTTTACAAATTTCATACCACACCTCTACATCTCTCTTTGTTCAAATTGCATTTTATTACATCTAATTATAATTTATTGTAAATGCAAAGTGGGCTATGATACGAATCCAACGCCCACTATTCATTCATTCGATCAACCATTCATTCATTCATTCATACGATAATACAATTGAAAAAATTGCAGATTCTCCAAATTATCCACCATCTCTATCATCATCATCATCATCTCTAAATATTAACTAAATTGACGATAGAGATTCTTGTCGAGAATACCAACAATTTCCATTTATTTATCTTTATGAATATTTTATTTAATAATATGTTCTTTTAACATTATAGAAACATACACATTCACACACCAATATTTACATAGCTCTTCAATTTTAATGTTGACTCAAGAAGTCCTCAACAATTAAATACATTGTTGCCAACAGTCGCGTCCACTTGATCCTCTTCAGGGTTGATTCAACTCACTATTTTTAATAATTTTTCTTGTTTTTTTTTTTTGTTCTGTTCGTCTCTCACAGAGACATACTTTTTCAAATATAAATTTCCAATAGATTTGACAAAAAAAAACAACCGTAACTAATACAAAAGAGAAAAAAACAACAACGACAATAAAGGGTTGATTTATGTATACAACTATCTCTGTCTATCTCTTTATATGTCGTAGTTTTCCTGTATTTCTTGTCGTTTTATTTCATTTGAAATTCAATTAACAGACACGGAAATATTTTCGTTTCTCTTAATGTTATTGTTACTATTATTATTTGTTTTGTTTTCTTTTTCAGTATTGTGTTGTTGATTTTATGTGATTTCTTTAGATTTTCTTGTAAGTGACATTTCCTGTTCATTTATACATCACGTTTATACCTATGCCTGAAAACAATCAGTTTTGTTACAAAGTTGTTGGACATAGTGTGTTATTTTTAGTGATTTTTCTTTTGCCGAACGTCACTGGATTTTCGTGTGATTGATTAATAGGCGAAATTCCATTAAAATTGCTTAATTATGTACGAAAATTGGCGGAGACTTCAACGCTAAATCAGGCCAAATTTTCGACTGAAATTGCTGTAACTGAAATGTTTTTTAAAAGAGATACAAGTTATAATTTTCATCAATAATTGGAGGAAAGATACTGAAAAATACTGAAAAACCTGAAATTTTAGCATTAATTTTATCTTCTTTTATAGACAAAAATTCTTGTAAGCGACATTTCTAAATCTCGGATTTGAGTCTGAAAACAGTTTTCTTATAGTTAAATCCATCATTTTATTAACACGTTGACGGTTACGGTTACTGCTGATTTCAAATCTGGAAATCAACGGCAATTATACATTGAATAATTCTTTTCGTAGTCAACTTGTTACATTCAATCCTTTATGCTTTACTTTTAAGAAAAGTATGATGGACGACACTGGATTGCAATCGAATTTGTACGTAGGCTAATTTTTATTTTTCTAAAATAGTCGTTTAGTGACAAAATTCCCTCAAAATTGCTTAATTAGTGGAGACTTCGACGATAAATCAGACGAGATTTTCAATTGCAATGTTAAAAATATCTCAACGATCGTAAACAGGAAGTTAGAATTTTCATGAATAATTACAACCACTTCTTGATGCAATGGTTGGAATTTCAGTAGCATAAATGAAAGTATCCTGAAAACTAAAATAGAATAGGGATAATTGTCTTCAAATATAACTTCTTATCAGGAGTTTCTATACAAATTGCATAAATAGTCGATTGATATTCAACTGAAATTTCAGCGTTTTATATAAAAAAATTTTCGTGTGAACGACATTTCTTCTTTATTTCTAAATCTGGTCTTTTCGTCTGAAAACTGTTTTCTTAAATCCATCATTTAATTAACACGTTGACGGTTACGGTTACTGCTGATTTCAGATCTGGAAATCAACTGCAATTATACATTGAATAATTCAACTTGTTACATTCAATCCTTTACGCTTTGCTTTTACGAAAAGTATGACGGACGATACTGGATTTCTATGTAGTCGAATGTGTCCTCCTGTAAGATAGTCTTTTATGATGAAATTTTTAATAAAACAGCTTATTTGTGTGGAAATTTAGCGGAGACTTTAATTCTAGGTCGGGACAGAATTTTGACTGAAATGTTAAAAATCGTTTCGTTTTTATTGTAGGTAATAACTGAAAATTATTTCAGTTTTATTAAATTACACGTATTGTGCTTTTAAGAGAAATTATGACGGACTGCACTGGATTTTCATATATTCGACCTTCTGTAAGATTGTCTTTTATGATGAAAATTTCATTAAAACTGCATGATTATATGGAAATTTAGCGGAGACTTTAATTCTAGGTCAGGACAAACAAAATGTTGAAAATAATTTCGTTAATATTTTAACAACTGAAAATTATTTCAGTTTTATAAAATTCGTTTCGATTTACGAAACTTTTCAGTGATTATTCGACAATCGGTCGGTTAAATAGATTTTCAGATAGGAATAGAACAAAAAAAAAGTACTAATATTAGATCAGACCAGATTTTTGACTGAACTATGAAAAATTAGAAGAAAGATACTGAAAGATCCTGAACAGTAGAGTGGAATAGGAATAGTCGTTTTAAAGCATAACTTCTTATGGACGATTTCCATTTAACTTACATAAATACTCGACTCATATTCGACTGTAATTTCATCATTGATCTTATCGCCTTTTTATAAAAGTTTCTTATAAACGAGATTTCTTCTTCATTTCTAAGTCTCGTATTTTTGCCTGAAAACTATTTTCTTATAAATAAATCCATGATTCAATTAACACGTTGACGGTTACGGTTAGTGCTGATTTTACATCGGGAAGTCAACCACAATCATAATTTCTATAATTCGTTGTCAACGTGTCATATTCAATAGCATATGCCGTGCTTATTAAGGGAAATTATGACGAACTGCACTGGATTTTCATGTAGTCCAACGTTTTCTTTTGTAAGATAGTTTTTTGTGGCGAAATTTTCATTAAAACTGTTTATTTATATGGAAAATTAGCGAATTTTTAATTTGGAATTTCAATCAAAATGACCAAAATCTAAGAGAAACGCTTGGTGATTTCTATGTTCGAACAGAAGACATCTTTAAATTATTTTATTTATCATAAATTAACTGAGATATTTCAACTTTATTATCTACCATAGCGCTAAACGTTTATAATTTGAATACAGCAAAATACAAAAACAAGGCGACATAGAAGGAAAACCAACAATTGATAGATTTTTCAGGCTTCTCCTAATGAATTACAAGAAATCCGAGAAATTCGAAGTATTATAACAAATTCATTAGAAAATTTCTTGAAAATTACATGCTTCCTTAGGAATTTTTGGGTGAGTTTTAATATTCAACACATTTGCTACTGAAAGCATTAAAGAATCCGAAAAATATGCCAAAATCCATACAAACTTCAAGTTAAGATGTGACCAGCTGAAAATTTGAAAATTTAGCTTATAATGGAAAACTTATTTAGGTACTACTATTAAAATTATGCTAATTTAAGAGAAAAACGGGTGATTTCAATGCTCGGTAAGAATGCAAATTCGACTGAAACAAATTTCCTTAATTGGAAAATCCCAAAAATTCTTTATAAATCATCTGTTACTGCAGGACATTTATGGTGATTTCAATGCTGGATTAGAACACACTGTAGTAATCGTAAAAAAGCCTACTCAATACCTAATTGAAACTAAAAAGGAATATTTTCGAATGAAAATGAGATTCAAATCGAACGGCCATCAATAGGGGCCATCTTCAGCACACTGTTATCTTAAAAATCTATACAATTAGTTTGCAATAAAAATAACTTGTAATCGGTGATTTCTAGCAAATTGTACAAATTTAATGCTTGATCAGAAGACATTCACAACTGAAAATCGAAAATAAGACATCACTGATTAATCTTCAAGTAATTGTAACGAACGCCACTGTATTCTTTTACGATGATAATAGATCATTATAAATAGTTGATGGATTTTTGAAAATCACCCAATAATCATTATAATTTATTACAGTATTAACGTGTAAATTAAATGCTTTAAAAATTAATAATCAAGAATAATAATAATAATAAAGAAAACGACCAATAATAAAGCGAGATAGTTATATATAAAGATAGATTACTTTGATATTACAAACAATATAGAATAAAACAGTGCAAGAATGAGATAGCAAATAAAAGAGGTGGGCATGTTTCGGTTAAACCCATAATCAAAAAACACTTAATACATCCAATGTTGGAGGTAATGAAAATAGGTAGCCTCTTCTTATATTATACAGATGTGTGTGTGTGTTTTAGTGTTAGTTACCTGTACCGCCCATTTAACAAAGTGACAAATTATGATTTAATTTGCTTGTTGAACAGACGTCGACATCATCATCATCATCAGCAGCAGCATCATGTCGATAATATACACGCGCCCATCTTTAAAACAGAAAAAAATTCTATAAGAATTATGAGTACTTGATTTTTTCTAAGTTATTACAATTATTATTATTATTTTTATTATTATTATTATTATTATTATTATTTGAGGAACAAATGCATATCGCCGGTCGAGATGGTAACTTGAGATAATCGATAGTGGAATTCTTTTTAGGATACGAATAGAAAAGAAATAGAAAGAGATAGATATAGATAGAATTCTAATCTTTTTACCTTGACAGTTGACACATGTCATAATTGATGCATTACAAACTAGTCAAGGGTGGTTGAGGTTCGGTTTTTTTCTTGTGTTCCTATCCTTGTCTAGTGCCCTTTTGTTGTCACGCTTTTCAGGTATTTGACATTAAGTCGGATTAAATTTTTCAGGGGGGATTTCAATAATAATCATAATAATAATAATAATGGGGAGCAACCCTCAGATTATCTCACCCTTCGTAATTCGAGATTTTTTTTGTTTAGAGAAAATTCTATGCGTAGGTACTTTTGGTTCAATTATTACTTAGTAATAACTAACAAGGATATAATAATAATAAAAAAAAACGTCTAAAATAACATTGGTGGTGGTCTTTTGTAGGTTGCATTCTTTGCATAGTCAAAGACTCTCTTTTCAGTTCTCTTGATCATCGTCATCATGATGATGATGATGATGATGATGATCGGCTCCCACAGACACACTATTGTCGTTGTTATTTCCAATACAAGTTCCTGTTAGTTTTCGACGATGATTGTGGTAGTTTAAACAACAACACAACAAAAATTCCATTCTTTTCCCATCGTTGTCTCTTCTTCATCATCTACGTTTTTCTTGTGTTTTTTGTTGTTGTTGTTGTTTAGTTTGTTTATTATTAATCGAAAACTAGAAATAATCGAAAAAAATCATGTGTCTCCAAATGGCCAATTTATCATAAAATTTGTCGGTCGAGTATATACAACAACAGAAGAGAGAAGGAAATAACAGATGAAGAACAACAACAGCGGAGCTATCTTGGTCATAAACAAAATTAGAAAGATGTCATGTTTGAATATTTTTGTCGCTACATATGAGAATCGGTATCTTTTTGTTCTCTCCCTATTTATAATTTTTTTTTATCAAGATTTTGGGTTCGTCTTTTTTTTTTGTCTTCAGAGTTGATTAATATCGATAGTTTTGGTAATTTTGAACAACCACCACCATTACAATAACTTGATTAAGTTGTTGTAAAATGAATGGAAATAATAAAAAAAAGACAGCTACATCCCTTCATAATTAATTAATTAATAAAAGGCAATAATTTTCAGGGGACATTAAATTTAAAATATAGCTTGTTAGGGTTGTTTTTGGATGTTTTCTAGTTTTCAAAAGAAGGCATCTTTAAATGTGGTTCTTTAATTAGGAAAAGTCTATTGAAATCGGTGGATTTTATGTGGAAATCGTGGAGACTTCAACGCTCGACTAGAACACAGATCGAAATTCTAGAAATTTAACTATTTGTTTTCATAGTTGAATTTTTATTGTAGCAACTCGTATCGCCTCCTTATGGATAAATTTTGCAATACCATATAATCGAAAATTCATTGCTGAGTTACTCCAAAAAAATGATGTAAACTTTTAATGAAGGCCAACTGGAGGGTTCAAATACGATACTAGGCAGTCGGATCGAGTCTATTGTATGTAGAATATTTTTTCACTTTCAGGGAATAGAGTGGGAGGGACAGCTGGACGCTGTGTGATACTGTGGCATAGTCACGTTCTAACCAATCAGAATAAATAAACGATGCCGAGGCGAGGATCTTCTTTTTCAGTGGCGTCCTGATTATATATAAATATTTTTAAAGTTGCATTATCTACATAATAAGAATAAAATGAGCATATCTGAAATTTATAGTGTCCATAATAAATTATAAGAAACAAAAACAAAATTACCGGATGAGAAAAGATAAAACAATAATATAATTTTGGTTATTTGAAGTCAGTTAAATATATGTTGTGGACGCCACTGAAAAAAGACCATCCCTGTATCCTCTACACTACCGCCTCGACAGCTGTTTATTTATTGCGATTCGTTAGAACGTGACTATTACACAGCCTTATTGTAAACATTTTGGTATAAATACTTCACGCCTTTACGCCTACCGTGTTCCCTGATTCCCAAAACATACCATACTACACTATTTGTGCGCCATTAGCCATAAGGGTTCAATTTACTGTACATGTAATCTGAAGAGTTGTTTTTGAATATTTTGTACTGTTAACACCTTATAAAATCACTTTGTAGCTAATTCATCAATTGAAATGAGGAAAAAAATTGGTAGAAATTGTGAGAGACTAGATTTGAAGCTGAAACTTTAAAAACTCCGTCGCTATCTGGCAATATATTGCCAGATTATTAATTTCATTATTAATTAAAGAGCGGATGGAAATATTGACAGTTGGTTTTTCAGTCGTACAAAAATGACGATTTGATAAGAAAGTCATGGAGACTTCAATGCTCTATTAGAACAGAGGTTCGGCTGATATTTTACAAATTCCGTAATTATTGCCAAATTACTAATTTCGTTGTTTAAAATGACTACCCAGCGGATTAATGTTTTGACTATGCGTGTTTTTCAATCGTACAAAACTTACAGAAAACTACAATTAAGAGGCGGATTTTTATTCGAAAAAAGGACTTTCAATACTGGACGAATGAAACTATAAAATTTCAATCATATTTCACTGTAAATATCAAATTTCTTTCATAGATACGTGCAATTTTTTCCTATTGAGTCGTATAAGACATAAAATTTGACTGAAATCTCAGATATTGCACAATAATCAGAAAGAGGAGAATAGAGAATTTGATGTTGACACAGATTTGTTATTTTTATTACAAAACTTTTATTAAGACCGTATGATTTTGCTAAAATTATGGAGACTTTAATGCTAGGTCAGAACAGATTTTTAACAGAAACTATATAATAATATTTAGTATTTTTAATACAAGAAAATTCGGAGATAAACACTGAACCTGACCTGAAATCGATTACTATCAATCAATAATGCTAGTGATTAATAAAATTTTGCAAGATATGCAGGAATTAAAGTGAAACTAAAAATTTCTCTCTCCGATCACGTACCGTCAATTCATTCTCTCGTTATAATGATAATATTCTACCGATTGTTTTTTAAATCAATCTAATAGGTGATTTCTACAGTACGTTCCACTTAACGAAACAATTATTGGTATATTTTCTTATTGAATTTTAACACAAATTCGCAGAGACTTCGATGCTCGGTTAGATTACAAACTAACTGAAATCTCATAAACTTGATCACAAGGATAGAAAGCATTTCTTATTTACCTAAATAGTTTCTGCAGTTTTCCAGCAAATATATCGGCTTTCTATTTATCATCACCAGTGCGAAGAAAAGCTAGCAGAAAATTTTCCAAATTTATGGCTACATTCTAAAGGAAACCTAACAATAAGGGTTGTTTTCAAATACTCTCCATTTTTAAACAAGAAAACTTCATTTACCCTTCCTATCAACTAGAAATTTTAGTATAAAAAATTGCACAATTTTGTGGAAAATTCATGGAGACTTTAATGCTCAATTAAAACACAAATTTAATTGAAACTTCACAAACACTTGCTGTAGTTGCAGCAATAATAAGAATTTGCTTTCAGAACAAATTCGTTACATTACTTCGAAAATCTGTGGTAAAATTGTACGATTTCATAAGGGAACAATGGAGATTTCAATGCTAGATCAGAACAGATTTTTAACTGTAATCGATAAATTGATTATTTCAGTACGTATTACTATCTGAAATTATAAATTTATCTTAATAAATAATGATCGAGTAATCGTAAAATAATCAGCACTTTATTAGTAGAGTTATATTTTTAATGTCTTCCATTTTTAAGACATAAAAGTTTATGAGATAAGAACTGAAACTTTAAAAACCCCATTAATATGTTTGTTTAATTGAATCGTTTTATTATAACTACAGGGTGGATAATTAATGTTGAATGAATCGAGAGCAGTTAATAACTACAGATCGGAGAGAATTTTTAAAGTTTCTTTTTACTTCATGTAAAAATATACTGTAAAGTTTGAATAATAAATAAATGGTGGATTTGCTCCAAAAAAAAAACAACATCATTGATCGATTATTATCAGCAATATTACAAGAATTTATAACATTTCCGTTATAATCGATCCGAAATAAAAATAGGCATAACTGTGTCTTGTTTTCAATGATTTTATCTGATAAATCTTAACTTTGCATGAAAATTGTTGTTTGTAAGAAATGAAATCGACGATCTTATGGGCGATTCGTGGAGACTTCAATACTCGATTAGAACGCCAAATCAATTGAATTTTCACAAAACTATTGCTAGTACGATTTTTTGGCTGTGAAAACTGGAGATTTTAATACTAGATCACAACACATTTTCAACTGAAGTCGATAAAAATAACTTGAACTTGATTATTTCTATACTATCACATGAAATTATAGGCTTAAAAACATAATAAACAGTGATCCAGTAATTGCACAGTTTGGCTATATACAGTTGCTGAAAGGCATCATAAAAACATGCGAATTTCTTAAAATTATTGGTACAATTTTTCTGGAAATTAAACAGGGAATTTAAAATTTTTACAAGAAATAATATGATATAAATATTGAAAGAAAAAAAAACGGCAACAGAAAAATTCCGACACCGACTTGAAACTGAAATCATTGAAATAACACACAATAACAGTAGCGCGCTAAAGAACATTTCAGGTGTTGGAAATCCATCAAATTTTCGACATTTTTTCCAACAAAGACTTAAATCGTATTGTCCACCATTTCCGGTCATATTTTCACAACTGTCACACCGACATAATGGATTCTTGTCTAATGTATCACTAACGGACGGATCACTGTAATTCTAATCAAACAATAAATACGCTACGGATCTCTATATGTAGATTAATGTAATTAATTATAATCATTATATTGTTGGTATCCAACTAATTTAACTACAGATATATAACCTCTCAAACTGTCATATTCAATTAGAAATATAAAAAGCAATAGATTATAACCAGTTGTGTGTGTATTTGTGTGCGTGTGTATGTGTGTGTGTTAAACGTGTTCAATTTTTTTCAGTGGTAGTGACGGTCAATTTCAATGATAATAAAGATGGTGATGATAATGATGATGTCAATAATCGTATAATGAAAAAAAATTGATTGACTAAAACAACAATTTACAATTATACGGTTATAAAAATTTTATTATTAACAACAAGTAGGCCGTGAAGAAAATTTCAGCAAAACACTCATAGACACCTGTGGCCACAATTTGAATCATACCTAAATTTATACGGGGATATCAATCACTAAGGAACGGATGTGGATTGAGATTAATGTGTTGATCTCTATAGCGTGTTCATAAAAATATTCAAATAATAATAATAATAATAATTTTATTGTTTTGTTATAGTTGAGGTCAAGTGTATCTAAGTGTGAGACCTTACTAAAATCACGAACATTGGTAATTTGATATTGCATGTCATTTTAAACAATTGTAATAATTTTGCACGTTGAACTGAATTTGTTCGTGCCATTTTGTGAACGTTTTTTTTTTTGTGAAATCATTTCAACAACAAACAATTGAAACGAGTTATTAAAATAATAGATTGTTGATGGAGAATAGTAAAATAGAATTCACGAAAAGAAAGGGAGACGATGAAGAACAAGAAGGAAAAAAAAACGTAACCTTTATTGTAGAGTTTATGCGACATCTCACGCCTTGTTTTTCGCCATCATCATCATCATCATCATGCAGACCTTTTGATTTCATCTCTACAACGATATATCTCTTATAATAATCGTACAATAGATAGGATCGTTTCGTATTATTCATAATACAATACTAATATTGTGTAATTTGATTGGAGATTTCAATGGTCGATTAGACGACGAAATTTCCTGAAATTTTTGCACTTTTTCTTATTATTTTTATTCGCTTTAATAAGATGCAAATGAAATTCATTGATAAGTAATTTTGATAAATAAAACTTATAATTATATTGACGAAGATGATAACAATTTTTGGAAAAAGTCTTGTTTAGTTTAGTTGTTGTTTTTATTTTACATACTTTAACATCTACCGATAACGATGTTGTTGTTGTTGTTGTTGTTGTCTGAAGATGGGCCACAAGATAGCCGTCGATATGACAAACTTAAAATATTATCCACCATTATGCGGCAATTTCCAAAAAAATACCACTATCAAACCATCTCTGTCTTATACATTGTGACGATCCGATTTTATTACTTCTATGGTATTTTAAGAACAAACACAGCATGATGGCGTTATATTCTCGACAAAACTCAAATATCATAAATAATAACAAATGAGAAAGAGAGAGAACGAGATGGTAGAAAAAACAAACGATTACGTCACATGTTTCAAATATTGTTGTTGATAAATCAAGTCACCCTTGCGCTACTACCAACAATAGGTCGCTTATATATCATGCATCATGGGAGGCCACTAACAACAACCACCAATGTGGCCGTCTATCTAACAAACAACCACAGATTCATCAAAAATTGATGCCGCACCATCTATTTTTTTTTTGCTATTTCATTGATATTAGCGCAAGAACCCCACCTTTTCTATTTATGATGTTAAAAGATACTGTGAGGGAAAGATTGACGCCGACGCTATCATTAAATTATAACTATCAATAAATCAATGATAGACATTTAACATCTCAATTGGACGAAATTAGATTACTGGAATATAGTTGTCTCACTCTTACACATTTCGATATTGTATGTTCTTGGAGTTATAAAGAATTGCGTCGCCGCTACACACACTACCTTGAACTTTTATTATTTCTAATAAAATAAATCATGAATTTCAATTGAATAATAAAACATTATCGAACATAAAGTAAAGGATAGATACAAACATAGAAAAGTGGAGATAGTGTTAATTGTGTAACCAAACAATTAAACAATAAATTATTATTATTGTGAATGCTGTTGGCGATGAATTGTTTATTGAAGCACAACACCTTGGAGGGTTCATTGTTGATCGACACGAATTATAGTCGTATTGTAACGACTTGTCTTGACCTTGAAACGACAGCTCTCTATTGGTGGGATAGTTTGGCCTTGATCGGCGCGCACTCTATTGGTGGTACAGTGAATTTGCACATTTATTACTTTTGTTCCATTAGAAATGCCAACGGAATTAATATAAACACAACCATTATAATAATTTCGAATGTAATAGGTATAAAGTCGATAAAATAATGTCCATGAGAGACAAATATTGTTTTTAATATTATTTTTATGATCAAAAAGTATAAAACAATAATTGTAAATAATATTCCATTTTGTGTAAAATAAAAAAGCGACAACAACAAAACGGCGAGAAAGAGAGAAAGAGAGAGAGAGAGTGACTCGTACGAATGAGAAACAAGTTGCAATAACAATTTTTCATTCTTTCATTTAAATGCATTTTTCTTTAACATTTAATCATGCCCAGTTGTGGCTCTCTCGCATTTTGTTTATTTATTCAATTGTTTATTTGTTGATCAATAATAACAGCAAAAATATGTCAGTGGTGCCAACTATAAATCATAATATAATTATCGCCCCTATTTTGTTTCTGTAAATTACAAATGGGACGAAACGTTATAATCAAAAGCAATCACTCTATTAAGTTGATGGCCTACAATCACACACTGTATAATAAAAATAAATAATAATAATGATGATAGTTAATTATAGTCCTTGTTTTTATTGTTATTATTATTACTGTGATTTTTGGGTGGAAAAACACTTTCTTTTTAATGCATTCTTTCCCAAATCTAAGAGGCTAAAAAGTTTTAAAAAAACACAAAATTCCATGCATATTATTATTTGATTTCGTCTTCTTTTTTCCTGTTCGTCTTCTCCTTCGAGTTTGCTTCTTTTTTGTTGTTGTTTTTTTTTCTCTTCTTCTTGTGTATAAGTTGAGAGATATCGGAATAAAAATGATACACCTTTGACACTGTAGGGGGTTAGTTGTTGTTTTTTTTTTTCGGGAAAGTCTCTGTATAAAAATCAAGTAAACTATGTGTATAAATGCGGAGGCCAAAGGGTTTCTATGACAAACTAGAAAGAGATCGCCTTAAATTACCTTATATACTATAACATTTACTCTATCGTGCATCGTTCTCTTCTCTCCCTTGTGAATGAATTGTAAATCTTGAAAAACAGGTAACGACCAGGTTGACTTTATGATTATGATTCCCAGGTATAGGACACAGTGTGGTTAATCTTTGTGTCCATGGTTTTTGTGCGTGTATGTGTGTGCTTTTTTATGCTTTCGCTCTCTACTGCCTGCCACCCTTGCTATTTCTATTATTCGTTGAAAAATGTCATTCGGCAAACGTTTTTCCGGGTACAATTGTGTCAGTGTAGTCTATTGAAGTTTCATTCAAGACTGTTAACCTTGGATGTATCACTAAGTTGCGGATTTGTAGTACAATTACCATTCAATAGTAGACTGTGTTTGCCATAACTAAAGAGTGGAATTTGGTCAAACTCTCAATTTCTAGCAAAAGTGCCACAAAAGTTTATTAATATAAAAAAAACATGGAATTATTCCTCTATAGCTGGTTGTACCCAAGCTGTGACGTTGGTAGTTAATATTTGTTATAACTACAGAGTAGATTTTTTTTTTGTTTGAATTGAGTACCTATATTTACAATTATTAATTACAGAACGGAGCAAAGGGAGTCTCTCAGTTTCACGCAGTCTGTAAATATGAGAGGCAACTTTAGGTACAGATCATTTCATGTAGCTTTAGCAATGGGAAGGCGTGGTCTACTGTGCTGAATTTAGAATTCAATTAAAAACTGAAAGTTGATAATTTGAACAGAAATGATAACGGAAATGAAATGTTATCATACATTCTTTCTCACTGAAAAATAATTTAAGCAGTAGTGAATAATAGAAAATGTGTTTTTTTTTAGAAAATTCACGTCGCTTGGTACCCCTCATGATTAATCTGTAATCCAACAAAATACTAAATAATAAGTGAGATTCGGTGAAAATTGGTGGATTTCATGAAAATCTCGTGGTGACATCAATGTACGATTAGAACTCAAATTTCCCTGAAGCGTACTTTGCTAATGAAACATAGCGTAAAGTGGTGAATGATACAAAATGGTCCTTTTTTAAAAAAAAATCACAAAGTCGCTTGCTAGCCTTAATGATTAATTTTTGATCCAAAAAGAAACACGTAAAACCTCTGAGATTCGGCGAAAATCGGGAATTTCATGGTGACTTTAACGCTCAATTAGAACACAAATTTTACTGAAACTTGAAAATTCCACTACTATCGTTAATTTATTAAAGACTTAGTAAGAATAGGTATATTTATTATAACTACAAAGCGGACTGTTAATTTTGTTCAAAATAGTTGCAGTTTCTTTTTAGTTATTCCAAAATACGAAAAAAAATGGTAGAATTTTCTTCCTGTCGATACTTTTTGCCAGCAAAATTCCTGGAGATTTCAATGCTCGATTAGAATACAAATTTAACTGAAACTTGAAAAATTCCACCATTAGTTTATTGAAGTCTTAATTTGAATATCTATTATAACCAAAGAGCGGATTGTTAATTTAATTAATTATGAAAATAGTTGCAGTCTCTGTAAATTGTGGCAAATGTGACAGAAAAAATATTAACTATTGGCCAACAAAATTTATAGTGATTTCAATGTTCAATTAGAATACAAAACCTGAAAATATCATAAGTAAAGATCGGATGTTTCCTGCATTAAAACAATACAGATTTGCCATATTATTCTCACGAAAATCTGAAA
Organism: Epicauta chinensis; assembly: GCA_021725515.1. Lineage (NCBI taxonomy): Eukaryota > Metazoa > Arthropoda > Insecta > Coleoptera > Meloidae > Epicauta > Epicauta chinensis. The sequence continues at coordinate 20,956 of JAEDXX010000540.1, forward strand.
TTTAGCCCAGTTTTGGAGCTTTTTCAACCCCTACTTTTGAACAATTACTTGCGTACCCTAAATGTTCTCTAATTTGTAAAAACACCAGTCAACTATAGCGGCTGTAATGTCTTAAGAGACCAAAATCGAAGCAATAAAATTAACTCACAATAGATATTTTTATTACCTAATAAATAAAGGGTGGAATTTTGTGTCGGTGAAATTGCAAACTAAGCATAGGAAACCATGTCATATCCTTGTAGATAAATTAGTATAACCACAGATCGGATTATCAGTTTTGTTTGAATCCAAAATATTTGATGATTACAGAAGTTTATGTTATTTCTCCTGCAAAAATCGCAGAAATCTATATTGATAACTATACGACGGATTTGTTCGAAAACGATTGAATTCAGTAAAAGCGGAGAATTCGAGTGATTTCAACGCTTGATTAGAGTACAAAACTCAAAAAAAAATTGAATTATTTCGAACATTACAACATTATTGTTTCATTTATCGAACAATACGCAGATTTTTCGGATTTCTCCCATTATTCTCGAGAAAATCTCAAATTTCATCCAATTCGAACAACAATAGATAAGGGTAGAAATAGCCATATGTACCCAACGATTTATATTAAATAGCAAATAATACAATACACACATAGATATATCTACCTATCTATCCTACTCTAATATCGCCTAAATAGATGGAAATTATCTTTGTCTATTGTTGGAATTCCAGTTGTCTCCGTCTATCATTTCATTCTTACCGTATGTATCTATAATTCTTTTATTCATCCTTCTCTATCTCTCCTTTTTTTGTGTATGTGTAGATATGTGTGTATTCGTTTAGTTGTAGTATTTATTAACAGAAACCTCTCAATCTATCTTTGTCGCTCTAATCGAAAAGAATAATACATTTCAAAAAACCATCTCTATCTAACGAAATATGTTAGTTATTCATCCCACTTCTTCTTCTTCATCGTCTTAGTCGTCGTCATCATCGTCATCATGATCATCGACCATCCTCTCTCTACTTCTACTTCTTCACCATCACCATCATCGACGACTCTCTCTCTATAACCAAACAACAACACAACAGCTTTAGTCGTCGTCTATATTTGACGTTCGAAAGTTCAAAGTGTTCTGTAAAGACAGACTGCAAAGTATGAATTTAAATAATCAATGTGTAGTTGATTTCTTGTAATCGATAAATAAAACTAAATAAAATGGCGTTCGATGATATTAATTTAATTGTTAATCAATCACAACAACCACAACAACAGGGGCGTTATTGCAGGAACTTTTTGTTAATTAGTGGCATTTTTGCATTCAGTGTTGGTTTGTTGTTCGGCTTATTCTTGAGTTTATTCTATTTGAAACCGATCAATTTGCAACAGAACTACAGTAAATCTAGTGAATTAAGAACAATTCGTAATATTAACAATAATTACCATAATAATAAACAATTTAATAGTGTTAGTTTTGTGAATGATAATAAATCGTTAATTATTGCTAATAATAATAATAATAATTCGTTAATAAATCAATATATAATTGATGATATCTATTGGAGTGATTTAATTGAGAAACAATTACCATTCGGTTATAATTTAAATAATTATAAACAATGGTTGACTTATATAAATAATGTAAATGGTATAAAATTGGATATTGGTTGTGGACGTATGCAGAATCGTTTAATACAATTTAATGATGGCCAAAAAGGCTGTATACGTTATCGGCAAAATATCGATCAAATCCAAGGTGAATTATTCAGTTATTATCTAGGACAGATATTGAATTTAAATAATTTAGTACCAACAACAATATCAATAATTAATTTCAATTTAACAATATGGCAACAATTACAATACGATATACAACAATCACAATGGCTATTAAATAAACCAGTTGTTATAACGAAATTCATTAATAATTTAGATAGTGCAAATATACCGAAATTGTTGCGACCAAATGAGCGACATTTAAACAAATTCGATATAATCAATCTGATCAATAATAATAATAATAATAGTGTTGAGAATTTGATCGAATTGGCGCAATGGTCCGATTTGATAATTTTCGACTATTTAACCGCCAATTTGGATCGTATCGTTAATAATTTATATAATTACCAATGGAATATCAATATTATGGATGCACCCGCTCATAATCTAGCCAAACAATACGATAATTTATTGGTATTCTTAGATAATGAGAGTGGATTGTTGCACGGTTATCGATTATTGAAAAAATACGAAATCTACCATCAGAATTTATTAGAGAATCTATGTATTTTCCGGCGATCAACAGTCAATAGAATCCGGAAATTACAAAAGAATCGCAATATCGGCGATTTATTATTGGATCTATTCCGGAAATTCAACAATCAACAGATACAGGACGTTCTACCGGTATTGCCGGAGAAAAGTATTAAAATTTTAAATCAACGTATTGATAGCGTTTATCAACAAATCAAAAAATGCGAATTATTATTTAAAAATTGATTAACCAATCGGAATCAATAGAGATTAGTGGTTGCTATGGTGATGTATTGTTGTCATTCGCACACAAACAACCAATCGAATTGGTAATAATGTGGCGCCAATTTTCTTTTTTAAATTATTTAATTTATTTTCTAAATAATCAAAATTTGTGATAATTTGGTCATTTTTGTTGAAATTGTGATCAATGACGTTTTCAAGACCAAATAGTTGTAAATATTTGTTAGTTTTCTTTTTGTGTAAGATATTTTGTAAATAAAATTTTATAATTTGAGGTTGTGGTGGTTGCGTTTTTTTTTTTTTAATCTTCTGTTGGTCGGATTTGTGTGGGAACTTTGGGTTGATACACGTAAAAATATGTAAATTTCAGGCTATTTCATGGTTGGATATCGTTCTACCCTACTCCGTGTATGTGTGTGTGTGTGTGTGTGTAGATTATTTTTTTGGAAATTTTTGATCTTGTACTGGAATCTCTGGGTATGTGGAACATGTTGTGTGTTAGCCAACCACAACAAAATCATCAATTATCTTGATATGCTTCAAGGTAGTTTTTGTTTATTATAAAAATTGATAGAAATCTTTACTGGTAATTTTTGCAAAGACTTTATATAAAATAATGATAATGGTAATAATAACAATAGCAATTTATATGATAAAAGGTTCAATTTTTATGTAAAAACTACGATAAAAATCTGCGATCGGATGGAAGTATAACGCGATCTTTGTACGGTTCCAGTTTTCAGTTTCTGTTGAAAAACAATCGAGTCATCACTACAGCACGGATCGGCTCTTTGATCTTCATCATCTTTCCGGTTGAAGTTAGATGAAACGATCTGTAGTAGAACGCCCATTTCAGGACAATATTGTAACAAACCACAAAAGAAACAAATCGATTTGAGAAATTGTCACTGGAAGACAGAAGAATCGACAATACAACCATAATAATAATAACAAATCAAGATTAAACACAACAACACATACATAAAGGCAACGATAAGGTCGTTAGTGGCGGCGGCGATGGTGGTGGTGGTGCTGGTAAAGAAACTGATGTTAACAACGGTAATATATAGATGAAGATATTGTTACGAAATGCGGCAACAATCGTAAAATAATCGGGATTTTTTTGTTGGTTGTTTATAATTTGATAATTATTCGAAAATTACAACCGCAAATCGGTTGTTTATAGCATGTTGTTGTTGGCCGATAATAATGTTGTAAATTTGATGAGTTCTTCAGTGATCAAGCGTGGCAATTGGTGAAATTGTCGGTGTTTGCAATCCGATCTTGGTTAACCAAAACAAATTTTATTGTCCACTAAATCTAACACAGAACCTCGACTCGAATACATCTATCTAATATCAGTTACTTTGTACAGGGTGGCTCATTTTGGATAATTTTGCAGGGTATCTCCTTTAAAGAGATACAAAACCAATGGTAGACTAGTCAGAAGGTGTAATTAGATTTTTGCTATGTTCTTTTGTTTTCGAGTTATTTCCGGTTTTTAATTTTTTCGCGACTTCGAAGATGCCTTATATCTCGTAGGCTATCAAAAAAGTTCATTTTTCCACTATTTTTAATGCAGTTTTTAAAGCTGATTCTATTTAGCTAATTAGATTTTTTTCAGCTTTCATTGTTTTTGAAATATAACACCAATTATCTTTTTTGAACGCAACGTATATTTAATTTATTGGTCATTAAATTGCTTATTTTTTTCTGATTCCAAATTTATTTGGTTTGTTATGCATATTTTCAAAAATGTTATAGACAATTTTAAAAAAGTGTCAGAATTATTGCACGAGTCCAAGTTTAGAAAACGAGAGGCAATATACGACTTCTGACGCGAGTTTTTGAAGTGAAACTTCTTTAGCCGCGCTTGGGTGTAAATATTTTTCAATGTATTTTCCCTATGTAATGAAAATTCGAGACGCGGTGAGGGGAACACTTCCCCTCTAACAGAAAGCTGAGAGGGGGCGTTGCCAATAGCGTCGCTTATACTCTGTCAGTTCTGCCAACTGTGTAAAATAAACACTAGGGTCTTAAGTTGGTATCATTGATCGATGTGCAGCGCCCTCTGGAACGAAACTCAAATTTCAAGGCTTACCGCGATTTATAATTTTTATATTTACAAATTAATTAATGGCGTTAAATTGAGATAAGCGAAATGCCGAAAAATACAACTGCAGAACAAAACGAGCCTTCAGGCAACGACAGAAAGAAAATAAACCAAGAAAAAAATGAACTTCATCTCTATCTCAAGAAGTTTCACTTCCAACGCGCGGCGTTCCACGCACTTTCAATTTTTTTATACTGCTTTTTCTATTTTGCCTATTTTGCAGGTTTTGAAATTTAGGGAAATTGGTGGGAGTTGGTGTTACTGATATAACAATTGAACATTCAGCCGAGAAACTTTTCAATTGTTTTATTTTTCACTCTTAGTCAATTGTTTTTTTCGCCATATTGCTTATTTAACAATGAGTGAAGAATTTTCATGTACTCCACCTGAAATAAGGGAAATTGCTGAAAATGCAAGAAGCAATTTACTACCCGATAAATCCAAAGATCAGTTCGAAAAACGGTATATTAAGTATTTTGTTTTTATGATTTTTGACAGTTGTCAAAATCAATGAAAACGTTACCAACGTTAGGAAAATTTACTACATTTTCCATTTTTACACAGAGCATGAAAATTAACTCATTTCGATAAAGTAGCAAGTTTAAAAATAGCGCTATTATTGACGCAAAATAGAAAAAAGTAATTTTGAAAATTTCGATTTCGCAGGAAAAAAATTGGGAAAATTATATTCCAAAGGATTTTAGAGTGCTATGAAATAATTGTTTCTTAGCTTGTCAACGAACGATAATATTTATTCTTTTGTTTTCTTATCAGGTCGGTCCAAAAGTTCGTGCGCATTTTTGGAACATTTTTTGATAGTGTAAATAAAATACAATTTAACATTTTAATCAATACATTTTTCTCCATTATCTACAATTTCTCATCATCTTAGGGGTAGCTGTTTAATTCCATTACTAGCAGAAGATTCTGGTTTTGATGCAAAAAAAATTGAAACTTCATTTTGTACATCCTGTTTAGAATTCAACTTTTTCCCTAGTAAAGAATTTTGTAAGGCACGAAATAAGTGAAAATCACTTGGGGCAATATCCGGGGAGTAAGCAGGATATGGCAAAAACTCCCAATTAAGTTCAATAATTTTTTGCAGTGTTGTTCGTGCCGTATCCGGTCTAGCGTTATCATGAGATGAAACAATACTTTTTGATATTCACCAGTCGCGGGCGTTTTTTAATCAATTCTGAATTTAAACGACAAATTTTTTCACTGTAAACTTCTGCATTAATGGTTCGATTTGGTTCTAACATTTTATAATAAAACACACCATACATATCCCACCAAACATTTAAAAGTACTTTTTTAGGATGTAAAGGCAACTTTGTGGTCGGAATTGGCTCCTTATCTTTATCTGTCCACTGTCTTTTTCTTCTGACATTATGATAAATAATCCATTTTTCATCAACTGTTCCAAAATTGGCTCTCTTTCGAAGCGCTATAAAAGGGAAGCACAGATGCTGCTGGCAACTGACTTCGGATAACTCATGCAGTACCCAGTTTCCAAGCTTGGATACTTTCCCAATCTCCTTTAAATGAAGAAACACTGTTCTGTGAGTTGAATCCAATCTTTCTGCGATCTGATCAACTGTTAATTGTGGCTCGGACTCTATAAGACTTTTAAGAACATCGTTATCAAAATTAACAGGACGTCCTGAGCAGGGCTCATCAAAAATGCTGCTTTCTCCAGATTTAAATTTTTTAAACCATTTCTGGGCACTCTTTACACTTACTGTATGTTCACCATGTACAGTGTGGACCATTTTCGATGGTTTTGCAGGGTATCTCCTATAAGGAAAGCTCGTTCAAAATAACTGATAGCACATTCCTGTCCTACTTTTTCCTGACTACTCAGATGGTGCAATTAGATTTTTGCTATGTTCTTTTGTTTTCGAGTTATGGCCTTTTTTCACTTTTTTGCGATTTCTAAGATGTCTTATATTTCGTAGGCTTTCAAAAAAGTTGACGCTTTTTCCACAGCTTCTAGTGTAGTTTTTAAAACTGATTCTATTTAGCTAAATAGAATCAGCTTTAAAAACTACACTAGAAACTGTGGAAAAAGCGTCAACTTTTTGAAAGCCTACGAAATATAAGGCATCTTAGAAATCGCAAAAAAGTGAAAAAACGGCCATAACTCGAAAACAAAAGAACATAGCAAAAATCTAATTACACCATCTGACTAGTTAGGAAAAAGTAGGACAGGAATGTGCTATCCGTTAGTTTGTACGAGCTTTGCTTGTAGGAGATACCCTGCAAAACCATCAAAAATGGTCCACCCTGTACATGGTGAACATACAGTAAGTGTAAAGAGTGCCCAGAAATGGTTTACAAAAATTTAAAGCTGGAGAAAGCAGCATTTTCGATGAGCCTTGTTCAGGACGTCCTGTTAATTTTGATAACGATGTTCTTAAAAGTCTTATAGAGTCAGAGCCACAATTAATAGTTGATCAGATCGCAGAAAGAATGGATTCATCTCACGGAACAGTGTTTGTTCGTTTAAAGGAGATTGGGAAAGTGGGTACTGCATGAGTTATCCGAAGTCAGTTGCCAGTAGCGAATGAACATCTGTACTTCCCTTTTATCGCGCTTCGAAAGAGAGACATTTTTGGACCGTTTGGTTACAGGTGATGAAAAATGGTTTATTTATCATAACGTCAGAAGAAAAAGACAGATAAAGATAAGCAGCCAATTCCGACCGCAAAGTTGCCTTTACATCCTAAAAAAGTACTTTGGTGAGATATATATGGTGTGATTTATTATGAACTGTTAGAACCAAATCGAACCATTAATGCAGAAGTTTACAGTGAACAAATTTGTCGTTTAAATTCAGAATTGATTAAAAAATGCCCGCGATTGGTGAATATCAAGAAAGTATTGTTTCATCTCATGATAACGCTAGACCGCATACGGCACGAACAACACTGCAAAAAATCATTGAACTTAATTGGGAGCTTTTGCCACATCCTTCTTACTCCCCGCATATTGTCCCAAGTGATTTTCACTTATTTCGTGCCTTACAAAATTCTTTACTGGGGAAAAAGTTGAATTCTAAACAGGATGTACAAAATGAAGTTTCAATTTTTTTTGCATCAAAACCAGAATCTCTCTGCAGTAATGGAATTAAACAGCTACCCCTAAGATGCCGAGAAATTGTAGATAATTTACACTATCAAAAAATGTTCCAAAAATGCGCACGAACTTTTGGACCGACCTGATAAGAAAACAAAAGAATAAATATTATCGTTCGTTGACAAGCTAAGAAACAATGATTTCACAGCACTCTAAAATCCTTTCGAATAAAATTTTCCGAATTTTTTTCCTGCGAAATCGAAATTTTCAAAATTACTTTTTTCTATTTTGCGTCAATAATAGCGCTATTTTTAACTTGTTACTGTATCGAAATGAGTTAATTTCCATGCTCTGTGTAAAAATGGAAAATGTAGTGAATTTTCCTAACGTTGGTAACGTTTTCATTGATTTTGACAACTGTCAAAAATCATTAAAACAAAATACTTAATATACCGTTTTTCGAACTGATCTTTGGATTTATCGGGTAGTAAATTGCTTCTTGCATTTTCAGCAATTTTCCTTATTTCA
>JAEDXX010000541.1:0-29148 GCA_021725515.1 Epicauta chinensis
CCCCCTATCACTCCATGTTTCAAAAAATGGTTCGATGTCGGGACACCAGACAGGTAGCGCTAGTAGTCCTTTGCATCGATCACCTTTACGGGAGCGTTGAATTAAATTTTATCAAATTTTACTTATTAAGAAAAGTTTAATTATAACATTATAATTATTAATTTTTTATTAACAGTAATAATAAAATGGTAATCACCAATCAAAATCAATAATATATGTCCGATATCTATCCGATATAATAATAATAACTATTAAACCGCGGTCGGCACACACGGCGCAAAGGACCACCAGCGCCCTCTAGAAGAACTAAAATCACGGGACATTTTCGTTCACTTTTTGAGCTGTTTCGCCTATTGAAGTTACAGGGGGGTGCATAAAACATTTCAAACATAACCTCACTTTTATTTGTGTATATCTTACTGTGAAAGTCCGAAATTGGTGAATAGCTAGCCATACACGGGCAGATTTTTGCGGCAGATCTGGTCGGCCGACCAGATCGTCCGACTTGGACAGCAGATTTTGATCTCTCAGATCTAGTCGGCCGTCGCTCATTAACGTACAAATCACATCTTACAAATTGTTGCCTACGATATGTGTCGCCCGATCAGATATGCTCGTTAGTGGGTAAAATCTGTCAGATATAGATCGTTCAACGACGAAAATCTGACAGATCCAGATTTTCGAGCATGTACGAAAGATTTCTGAGATCGCTGGCAGATTTTTAGTCGACATCGAGTGGTGAAACAATATGGCCGAAAACATATGTTTGACAAAACGAAAAATGATTGCTTTAGCGGGTGGTATGTACGCGGTACACCACATACTTTCTCGAAAAAAGCAACGATCAAAGTGGGTGAAATCATGGGTGAAGTCTAGCGCGGATTTTGTTGAAGCGTATGTCGCGGTAAAATTTAAACATCTTGTACTCTAAAATTTGTTCGAAAAACAAATAACGTGTTCAGGGGAATCGACAAATTTCGATCTGTCAGATCTGTGAGTTCACAGAACGCTCGCAAAAATCTGTCTGTAAAGGGAGAACGGAAGATTCAGGTTGGACAGATCTGTTTTTCACAGATATCCGCGACAAAATTGCTCGTCCCGTTTACCTCCTTAACGAACCAATATCTTGACCGATTTCACCAACGACTCCGATATCTGCTGCAAAAATCTGCCCGTGTATGGCTAGCTAATGTCGACATTCACATCATAGTCATTTGGTGTATGTCCGAAATATTTCATTACACTGCTGTACATTTGGACTTTCGATGAACAATTCCAAATTCTACATTGCCACGCGTCACAGGTCATTATTTCAATACAAAATTAAGACTTCAAAATTCCTAAATTGCATATCTGATGATGTAACTAACGTGGGATTCTAGCACAGAACACTAAATATAAGAAATGAAATCCCCATGTTAAACGTTGGCAACAGCCGCCATTTTGTTGGGTGGCATTATGCCACAACTACGCATGCGTGAAATTTTTGCATCTTCTCTCTTTGTCTTTCTTCTCTATCTTATACATATTAGATATTTCAGGACTCAAATTAAAACAAAAACTAAAAATGTACATAATATATTCAGTTAATCACTTCATCGGCTATAAAATAAAGTACAATATAATAAATAAGGCGTGCAATGCACTTAAGTCTATGAAAAATTCTTGCTGTATAATAATCATTATTCAATGTCTTAGAGGCTTTTAAAAAGCTCTTCTGCACAATTAAACCAAAGGGATTTAAAAACTAAAGTGTCAAAAACGTTAATGATTCAAACTGTTACTGCATAGACTTAATCGCAGCTCTTGAATGCTCTATTTTATAAAAATATTCTTAATTAATGGTTTTAACTAATCTAAGGTTATATTCAATTAATCGTCATATACCACTAAGACTTTCCATGTGATGCACAGATCAATTCCAATTCTCAAAGAAAAGCTTGTGATGTGACACAGGCCATAACAATTTCAATGTGGTGTATCCATTTTTTCACGCCTTAAACCTGAAATACAATAAAACGAGGTAGAATTTAACTCTTAGATAATTGTATTCTTCTAAAAATTTATCTTACCATAGATTGATAAAGAGAAAAACACTAAAATTTCATTATTAAATTGAATCAATTTATTTAACTAATTTACATCAACTCAACTATGACACTTGACAAGACAAGACAATGGACAAAAAGCACCAATCAACCCAATTGTTGTTTGGCGGGACTTTCAATAGCAAGCCAATCAGCACCCCCCTATAACTTCAATGGGCGAAACAGCACAAAAAGTGAACGAATATGTCCCGTGATTTTAGTTCTTCTAGAGGGCGCTGGTGGTCCTTTGCACCGTGTGTGCCGACCGCGGTTTACTAGTTATTATTATTATATCGGATAGATATCGGACAGAAATTATTGATTTTGATTGGTGATTATCATTTTATTATTATTGTTAATAAAAAATTAATAATTATAATGTTATAATTAAACTTTTCTTAATAGGTACAATTTCATAAAATTTAATTCAACGCTCCCGTAAAGGTGATCGGTGCAAAGGACTACTAGCGCTACCTGTCTGGTGTCCCGACATCGAACCATTTTTTGAAACATGGAGTGATAGGGGGCTGGTTGCCACTGCTGCAAATGCGCGCGCTCACAGTCATTTCTTGATTTTGACACTTTCGTCAAACAACCAATCAGCTCTCATATGCCCTGACATTTGTTCAAGGTTAGTGCTGTTGCTCATCTGTCAATCCTGATTTCACCCCCATGGATTCTAGAAACCAATGTAGATAAAGTGGGAAATATTAGGCAGATTAAATCTATATTAAAAATAACATAACTGAAATATATTCTGCATATCATAGTAACCGCCCTAACTCAGAAATAAGGGTATTTAGCAAATATTTTGGACATACACCATGCGCCTATGTGCATGTCGAGATTCACCGGTGAATGTCGACATTCACCAATTTCGGACTTTCACAGTAACATATACATAACCTCGAAAAATCATTCTGGAGAAACCGCTAATTATAAATGTGCTTATTTTATTATTTAAGTTTAATTAGTAATTGAAGCAAAAATGAAGTAATTCTGCATTTCTCCTCGCTTAACTCAATTTAATTTAATTTCATTTATTTGTAGACTGAATGTGGACGGTTTGATTGTTTATTTCCCGTACGATTACATTTACCCCGAACAGTATGCTTATATGTGCGAATTAAAGAAGGCTCTTGATGCTAAAGTTGAATATTATCTTTATCATAAAAACATCGATTTCAATATTAATGATTTTAGGGCCATTGTTTGCTGGAAATGCCTTCGGGTACCGGCAAGACAACAACTCTATTGTCTCTAGTTGTCGCTTATATGATTGAGCATCCACTTGATGTCCGAAAGTTGATCTATTGTTCACGTACCGTACCAGAAATCGAGAAAGTTATCGAAGAATTAAAGAAATTACTCTCATATTATGAGAAACAAGACGGCGAATATCCACGTCTAACTGGTTTGGTTCTATCGTCAAGAAAGAATCTCTGTATCCATCCTGATGTAGATATTTCTGTACAAATTGTCGTAAATCAATATCGTTAATTTATTGTTGTAGGTTAGTAGGGAGCGTGATGGTAAAATTGTCGATGGTAAATGCCATTCATTGACGGCAAGTTATATAAGAGAACGCCACAACTACGATGATACCACACCGATTTGTCAGTATTACGAAGGATTCGCATTGGATGGTAAAGAGAGTGCTCTACCGTACGGTGTTTATGGTCTTGATGAGTTGAAACAGTATGGACGCGAGCGTAATTGGTGTCCATATTTTCTATCAAGATTTGCCGTAATTTCCTAAAAATCTTCTAATCAAACAATTAACAATTGAAATTTTTAGATAATTCATTCGAATATTGTCGTTTACAGTTATCATTATTTATTAGATCCAAAGATTGCGGAAGTTGTCTCGAAAGAATTGAGTAAAGAATCGGTGGTTATATTCGATGAGGCTCACAATATCGATAATGTTTGTATTGATTCGATGAGTGTGAAGATTAATAGGAGAATTATAGAGAAAGCTACGGCGAATATTCAATTACTCGAAAGGACCGTTGCCGAGTAAGTCCAAGTGGGCGATGAATTGATCGAAAAATTATAGGGATCAGTATTGAATATTGTAGCAACGCTGTTTGTACAGTGTCATTATAGGGTCCTTCCATATGAAATCGTCTGATTGGCGAAGCTGACCAATCTTAGATTTTGCTGTAACTTTGAGGGATTGTTCTTTAGGATCCCAAAGAACAAAATTTATGCACATTTAATTTTTATAAGCGGCCGTTTTGGCGTATTCAAACTAAGACTTTCAAGAAATGCAATTTTTAGGCTTTATCAGTAAAAATAGCTGTAAAAATCTTACTGTTTAAGATATCTGTGCGTTTGGGGCGGCATTTTGAAGGTGAAAGATAGTAGTTTTCATGTGATAGATGAAAATTTGTTCAGTTAATATCTGTCATTAACGAGATGGTGCTGAAGATACGTCTTTTTTACTCATTTTTTGTGTTTTTTAAATTACTCCAGCGTCTCGACTGTTTAATGTAAGTGATTAATATTATTCAGAAATTAAGTTTACATATAATAGAAAAAATACAGCCAATAATTAACCCGAATAACCCACTCTTTATATATAAGTTCTTTGTTTGAAGTTTTGAAATTTCTAAAATTCCCATTGTTTAGGCTATAAAATGAACGTGTTGACTGCGACATAACGATATGAAATTTACAGGATCTTCAGAACTAATCTTCAACTTCAAATGTCTGCAAAATTCGTTTTGTTATTTTCATTCTTTGTATGTGTGCAAGTCTTTCTTTTTGAAGCAATAATTACTATAGCTATTATAGTTTTATCAAAAAATAGTAGGCTACTGATTGTCTCTGTTTTGACAATGCTGTTGCCTTTATTATAAAAATTACCGACTATCGTCCTTTATTTTGCGATTATCCTTATTATTATAATAAGGACAATAATATAATAATATAGCCGATAATTCGTAATTTTTATAATAAAGGCAACATTGTCAAAACAAAAATAACCAGTAGTCTACTATTTTTTGATAACACAATAGGACCTGCAGTATTTATTGCTTCAAAAACCACTTGCACACGTACTAAGAATGAAAATAACAAAACGAGCTTTGCAGATATTTAAAGTTGGAGGCAAGAACTGAAGATTCTGTAAATTTCATACCGTTATGTCGCAGTCAACACGTTCATTTTACAGCCTAAACAATGCGATTTGCAGAAATTTCAAAATTTCGAGCAAAGATTTTGTATATAAAGAGTAGACTATTCGGGTTCGTGTTTGGGTTTATTTCTTCTATAATATGTACACTTAATTTCTGAGTAACATTAGTCACTTACACTAAACAGTCGAGACGCTGGAGTCAGTTAAAAAACACAGAATTGAGTAAAAAAGACGTATCTTCAGCAACATCTCGTTAATGACAGGTATTAACCGAACAAATTTTTATCTATCACATGAAAACTAGCATCTTTCACCTTCAAAATGCAGCACCAAATCCACAGATATCTTAAACTGTAAAGTTTTTACAGCTAAAATTGATAAAGCCTAAAAATGACATCTTTTAAAAATCTTAATTCGAATACGTCGAAACGGCCGCTTATAAAAATTAAATGTGCATAAATTTTGTCTTTAAGATCCTAAAGAACAATCCATCAAAGTTACAGCAACATCTAAGATTGGTCGGCTTCGCCAATCAGACGATTTCATATGGAATGACCTATAGATAACTATTCACAGGGGCGGACTAGCCCCATAAGAATGACTAGATAATTATCTAGTGAGCCACTGGTCTTTTTTATTTAAATTTTGTTTCTTTGGAGTCTTTCTTAATATAGAACGGCCACTATTCTCTAGAATTCGAACCATTCTATAATGGCCTGACCATTCATGCCACAAGTCCTGGTAATTTATTAGGAATAGAGAGGAGTATTTGTTATAGGCAAGACCAAGTAACGACAAAAGTGCACCCGTCTAATCCTTTGAAAAATGGTCAAGTTACTGCAATATTCAGTGCTTTGTTATTAAATATAATGAAAAAGTGAAACAAATTTAATACGATAAACTTTAAGAATGCGAGAAGATGACGCCCAACGCTTACAAGACGAATACCAGCGTTTAGTTGAAGGCTTACGAGATGCCGGCGCGGCCCGTGAAACCGATATGATTCTAGCCAATCCCGTCCTACCCGATTCAATACTACATGGTAAATATATAAAACTTGTATATAGCATCTAATCGGAGGCGAAGTGCAAATTTCATTGATTTACAGTTAATTATTCCTATTCACGGATTTCTCAATCTCTCTCTCCTCCTTTATTCGATGTTATTTATAGAGACACAAAACATTTTATAATTTCAGAGGCTGTACCTGGTAATATTAGGAATGCAGAACATTTTATTAGTTTTCTAAAACGTTTCATTGAATATTTGAAGACACGTTTGCGTGTCCAACATGTTGTACAAGAATCGCCGGCCGGTTTCCTAAAAGACGTACAAAATAAAGTTTGTATTGAACGTAAACCATTACGTTTCTGTGCTGAACGATTAGCATCACTATTACGTACATTGGAAATATCCGATTTGACCGATTTCAGTCCCGTTATTTTAATAACGCATTTAGCAACATTAGTATCGACGTATACGAAAGGTTTTACAATTATTGTGGAGCCTTTTGATGATAAAACGCCGACTGTTTCGAATCCAATCTTACATTTTAGGTAATCTTGACCAGAAAACAGTTTTTGTCGATTTTTTTTTTTATAAATAAATTTGGTATTTTTCTAGTTGTCTCGATTCATCGATAGCAATTAAACCGGTTTTCGATCGTTTTCAAACCGTTGTAATCACATCAGGCACATTATCACCAATGGACATGTATCCGAAAATATTAAATTTTCATCCGGTTATCATGTCATCATTCACAATGACCTTAGCCAGGCCGTGTCTATTACCAATGGTAAAATTTCAAATTCCATTAAAGATTCTATTATTATCCGATTCAAATCGTAGATTGTCTCAAAAGGTAATGATCAAGTTGCAATCTCATCAAAATATGAGACAAGAGAAGATAATGCAGTCATTAGGAATTATGGACAATTATTAGTTGAAGTGGCTGCAAATGTTCCAGATGGAATTGTGTGTTTCTTCACGTCTTATCTGTATTTAGAATCTGTAGTGGCTAGCTGGTACGATCAAGGCGTCATCGATAGTCTCCAACGTTATAAATTACTTTTCATTGAAACACAAGATTCAGCCGAAACTAGTTTTGCGTTAATGTATTACATTAAAGTAATTATTAAATCCAACAACAAGCAACAATTTTTGATTGTTTTGGAAAAATTCTAGGCTTGCGAATCCGGCCGCGGTGCTGTACTGTTATCAGTGGCCCGTGGTAAAGTATCCGAAGGTGTCGACTTCGATCATCATCTAGGACGGGCGGTCCTAATGTTTGGTATACCATACGTTTATACACAATCGCGGATATTGAAGGCACGTTTGGATTATTTACGTGATCAATTTCAAATACGCGAAAATGATTTTCTTACATTCGATGCAATGCGACATGCTGCCCAATGTGTGGGTCGCGCCATACGCGGCAAAACCGACTATGGTATTATGATATTTGCTGATAAACGTTTCTCACGATCGGATAAACGTTCGAAATTACCGAAATGGATCCAAGAACATTTGAAAGATTCGTTGTGTAATCTATCGACAGAGGAAGCTATACAGGTACTTATCTAGTTGTTGATTTACGGATTAATTCAATTCATTTATCGAAATTATCAAATGATCATGTTCGATTATAATGTAAATTATGTGGGGCACTTGAGATAATGATCATTTTCGACAAAAAGCAGAGATACGATTGTACGCAATTTGACACAAAAAAATATTAATTAATTACAGATTGCAAAGCGCTGGCTGCGACAAATGGCACAACCGTTCACCCGCGAAGATCAATTAGGCGTGTCGTTGCTAACACTGGAACAACTACAGAATTTGGAAGATGCTAAAATTCAAGAGCAGGCACAGCAGAATTGAATTATCTTAAGTCGTGTATGTTTATAATAAAAAATTTCTTTTTATAATTGGTATAATTGGTTGATTATGTGCGCAATTGACCTGGAAACAGATAAGCAATTTTTGTGTAATTTGTTTTATTTTCTGAATCGTTTTTTTTGTCTCCTGTAAAAACCAATACAGGAATTTCGAGTGTAGGTTGCAACATACCGCGAAAATAGCTCGTTTACTTGGTAAGGAATGCCGAATTAGCCTTAAGCAACTTGTAATAAAATATTAAAATGTTAATTTAGTTCAAATCTTTCTACTTTAATCTTGTTAGAGATATATATGGATTATGATTTAATACTATTACTGAATGAATGCTACTTGATTACTATTTTTAATATGGGAAAGTTCGAAAATTTCGTCGATAGTAGATTTGGATGGAATGCAGCAACCCGGCCCTGTTTCCCTTGAATAATTCAGAAAATTAAAGCTTCTCTCCAACAAACATCTACAAATATACGTGGATATGTGTGGTGGAGCCGGGCAGGTTTTGGTCGGTCATTCAAGGTAGTAAGTTCACAGATAGCCCGTGGCAGGCAGGTAGAAAGATACCAATACAAAAACAAAAAAAATGTACAAATACACACGTACAAACACACACACCTGTCACGGCAATCCTCTCCAACTAGGTGCCCCCCAACATACACAACAACAACAACGCATACGAATCCACTATACCAGATACCTAGAGATAGTCGTTGTCGGTACGTTTCGCCCACCTGTTGCTTGTAAACAAAACCGTGTAATAGTAGTCGCGTAAATATTCAAATATCACATGGTCGTATTGTTTTATTATCAATAATTTTTTATCAATTATGATATAGTGATTAATTGTGTGCAATAGCGAACGGTTTACTTTATTTTCGTGAAATAAAAACAGGTATTTTCTAGAGAATTTTCCAATATTTTCCATCAAAAGTTAATGGAATGTGAAATTTTACAATTATTACAACCTTGTATTTATAAGGAATTTTTTTTATAATAAGACCATTGGAATTTCGAGAAAAAAAAAACAAACGACAACAAATAGGAGACGTTCGAATTGTCCTTGCCCTATGTTCATGTAATTTTTTACGATTTCCTACAACATTGTTACAGGACTATTAGGAGTTTTAAATCGAACAAAAGCTCCACAATAACAGAATATCCTTGAAATATATGATAATATCGCATATTTGCCATTAATCAAATTTATCTTAATAAAACTATAATTAACAAACTAATATTGTAAAATATAATGAGTTTTACAATGTCCTAGATAGAAGATTTCTAATACTTTTTAATATCACTACAAATTTAAATTGAAAGTTACATGTTTTTCCTATTTAACACCATTAAAATTTCCCAAGACTTAATAACAATTATTTAAAACTCTACTAGAATTTGTTTGTTAAACAGAAATTAAATAAAACAAACAGGACCGTTCCATTTGTTTTGTTGGAAAATATCTCAACATCAAAAAAAAAATGTTGATAAAACTTTATCATTCGAATTTTCAAATTTCAGTAACGATATACCCGACCGAAATGCAATGAAATGCTAATATCGTTCAAATAAATTTCGTGCGAAAACTTATCAAAAATGTCGACAATTCCATATAATTTATGGTGTTTATTATTGTTATTGTGCAGTGCTTCTAGACTGGTTAGTGCTCAACAGGCGGATTGTTATGGATCTGGTTCAATTGCATTATCTGTGATTCTATCAATCATATTTACAATATTATTACTGATCCTTGTCTATTATCTGTGGAATAAATACAGAAATCGTAAAGGTAAGAAATGTTGTATTTAACACAGAAGAAAAAAAATCTTGTAATGGAATGTGAGTCAGTAGAACGACCACCTTAACAGACGATTTTCTTGTTTCTTTCCTTCAAAGAAAAACATTTCACCTCATGTTGGTTTATGGAAATGCATGCGTTTATTTAATTAGAGAAAACACAACGACACTTTATAAAAATCATACTGAACGAAATGGAACAAATAAATTGGCTTTCGCACGGAAAAATGCAGTTTAGCTACGAAAAAAAAACTAAATTAATTTAATTGTTTTTTTCGATATATTAGTTTATTGTTGTCTACGCGTATTAGAATATTGTTTTCTTCAATCACGCTGAAACACAAGAATTTCTGAGTGTTATTTGCATATGAATAGAACCCAACCTAGACTTATCTTCTTAGTTTTGGCTTTTCTTTAAATTATTTTTCAATCGTTACTTAATAATAAAGGCAAAGTATCCGCACAATGGACCCTCAATTACAAGTAGTGGATCATAAATAAAACTATTACAGAAATTTCAAAATGAACCCACAAATGCAACATCTGTTTAGACACTTTAGACCTGTCCCAAAGTAGGTAGATTTTTAAAGGATAAATGAATTTGGAAATAGAATTTCAACACAAATTTCAAACAGCTGAATAACGGGACAATAGTTGATCCACTATTTGTAATTGAGGATCCATTGTGCGGATACTTTGCCCTTATGACTTTAGATTTTACAACTTTACGCTGATTCCATATTTTCTAGCGATAGACTATACGAAACTGAATTCAGAATTTATATTGGAGAAACGAGGGCAAATCTTTGTTGAGCTCTTTAGTTTTTGTTTTTAATTATGTTTAAGGAGCTAACCGCAATCAAGAGCCTGCAAAAAGCGGGTTTCTAAGATTTTCTCTGGATAGATGTTTTAGTCTAGATGTAAAAATTTATATGCACAATATAATGGCAACTTATTTTGATATTTTCATAATCCAGTTCCTCCTTCAGGGGGAATCTAGATGATCGGCCATACAGTGTTGTTGAGTTGTGCAGCGTTGACTTTGAGTTTTTATTTTACAAAGGATTCAACATTTTAAGAAAAAAATTATGATGGATTGGTTTTCAATGGCAATGAGCTATAATTTCGAATGAAAATTTGTTGGAAAATGTATTTAGTTTTCCCGTAAGACGTTAAAATTCAGTGGCAATACCAATTTGTATCGATTTTGACCTCTCTTTTTTTGTTTATTAACAGAATTGAATGAAATTTATGTCAATGATAATTTGATTTCTGTATGATTTTTTTTTTTAATTCTGCTCCATTTTCTAGTAAAAGCAATGACTTTTTTCAAACAGTACTTCCTTATCAGGATTTTTGGAAAATAAGTGCGAATTTTGGAAAAACAAATCCATACAGATATCAGACACATTAACAACTATCACTGACATAAATTTCATCGAATTCTGTTAATAAACAAAAAAATGCGACGTCAAAATCGATTAATATTGGTCATGTCTTTGAATTTGAACGTCTTACGGGAAAACTCAATAAATTTTCCAACAGATTTTCATTCGAGGTTACAGCTCATTATCATTGGAAACGAATCTAACATATTTGTTTTCTTAAAATGTTCAATTCTTTGTAAAAAAAAATCGAAGTCAACGATGCACAACTCAACATCAATGAAAATCCTTGCCGGTCAAGAAACACTGTTCAGGAGCAGAGCCGGACCGAGGCTTAATTGCGCCCGGGGCAAACAAGAGTTCCCTGCGCCTTTTCCGCTATCTATTTCCTCTTCTGGAACCGGCACTGTTCAGGTGGACTCCTGGGGGTCTTTGCAGTGATGTCGGAACTGAATCGACAGAAACGGAGAAACAAAAAATTGCAATATTTTATCCAGAAATTGATCGAAGTATTTTGAAAATATTGTTTTTTAAGGAAATGGCGGCTTCCAAATAAAATTTCAACTTTCAATTGCTTATAAAATAGAAATTCTTCATCGGCTAGAGAAATCCTTCGATCAATCTCTAGAAAATGCACTCAATGTTTCAAAAGCACTTTATAAAGGGTTCTAATGTATGTGACTTTCAGAATATTTGTTGAATGACATACAATTTTCTTTGTATTAACAAAAAAACGATTTTTTGGAAATTCTGTCTACGTATAACCGTCTAAAACAAGATTATCTCGACTTTTTCTCTACTTGCCTTTGGCACAAAGCTTACATGTGGCTTAAATCACAAAATATTCGGGTATGACGACCAGTACTTTAAAGTTTAACTTTTTAGCTTTAATTCTTGAAAATGTAACTTAAAAGCTTCTCAAATTTCCCAGAATTTTGTCAATTCGGCCATACTTGCTTATACGTGTACAATTAAACTATGGATGATCACATTTAGACCGGCCAACCTGTATTTTCGCGATTAAAAACACAAATTTTCACCACCTACTAATTGTCATCGTTTAATGTGTCGTGGGTTGATCAATTATTAGCTAATTTCGACGAATTGATAGTCAATATTACTCATTTTGTTAATTTTACAACTCCTTTTATTCACCATTTCTTCATTTCGCCTCTACAATTATTCACGCAATCCTGTTATTTTCGCCTATGATTAATATTCATTAATTGTCTCCATATATCCATTGGGACTTATTCGTTTATATTATTTATATGATTATTGTTCTACCTCATATGGATAATTGTTATTGTTTTTATTATGCATAACTATTACGAAAATAATCACCGAACACACCATAAACACAGCCGGAATAATTCCGGAAATCACCAATGGGAATTCTTTTAATTATTTTCCGTGATGATATTTCGTTGTTGGAATAGTTTACGTATTTGTTAATCTTGATGTCTTTGTTTTGAAAATTCCTATGTGAAAAATACAGATTTGTAAAATACTAAACATTCAAGAATATTTGTTGTTTGTATATTGTGTTTTATTGTTTGATAACGTTTTAAACAAACAATTATATTTGTGTAATATTTGCTGTGTTTACTGTTAAATTGATATTAAAATAGAAACGCGTTTTATTAATATAGTGGTAGAACAGTTTAACATGTACGACCGCAAAATGCCTTTAGAAACAATTAAAATGATAAGCTAATGAAACAACCGGATTCATTACAACAATATAAACATTTCATTTACATAATCCATGAGATTCCCATTCGTTCATCAGCCCACTTTCGACTTCCCACATCATTTTCCAATTGAATTTCACATACTATCACCTACTATTATCATCTAATTATTACATATTACTTTTCAATACATAGTTATAGAAAAATGTCCATATTTTAATTAGGATAATAACAGGATTTATTCCTATATAAGGGTGGTTAATCCATAAAAAAAATTCTATAGAAATCGAGACGACTTTAAAGGAATGCACACACGTTAAATGCAAGTTATTGAACGTGAACGGAAGTAACATTTATCAGCTTTACAAGTCTTCCGAGACAGGTTATTCATACTAATTACAACATTATTGTTGTGTTGGCAAACGATAATTGAAGAGTTTCTGTACGTTGTTTCGTTAAAGTTTGGGAGATTTCAATGGGCGGTCAGGATAGCAATCGCTAGAAATTGGGCGAAAACTATTTAATTTTTAGAAATAATAAACAATAAATCGTTGTACATAATTGCTCGAATAGTTTTGTTCAACATTATGTGTAAATATTGTTTTCGACACGTCCAGTTTATAAAACAATCATGTAAATCGTTTTAGAAATGGAAAAAATATTTGCAAAGACCTTGAGGTGATTTAAATGAAATGAAAAGAATTACAAAAACAAGTCAGGAGACACACCTTTCACAACTTTACATACGTGTGTGCATACGTGAGTTGTCAATATTACTATAACTTGGACATTGCCCAACACAATGAGATTCCATTTTTTCCTGTATATTTCCTAAAAATCTCTTATTCTGCTTTACGATAATTGGATGCCAGCTCTATTCAATTATAGTATCCGTGTAGTTGATACTACTGTTATTTAATTTACATAATATTTGCTTGAATGTTTACAAAACAGGCTTCTCTATAACATCCTGAAATTATTCAAGAATTATTCAAGTCTTTTTTATTTAATTTTTTAACGTTTGAATTAACATCGAATTTGAATAAAACAACCACGATAGACACACACCTTTAAATTGTGCTGTATTCGGGGGCTTATAATAATAGAAATTTAAATAAAAACAAATTTACAAATAACTCGAACATCTTGTTTGGAAATTGAATCCTTTCCAATATTCATTGGTGTTAACCGTTTATACAGTTTGAATTTCAACAAGATGGAAAGTCTGTAATTACGTTAAATGCTTCAACAGATTTATATACCGGTCTGGTCAACTGTCTAGCCATATAGATGAGTTTATCAGAACTTCTGGGTCAAGCATACCTATGTTCTCACCAATTGAAAGAGTACATTATCATTCCCGTTTCTTTATAAAAACTTTAAGCCAGAATGTTATATCTTAGGCCGATGTGGCTAGTCGATTTCTGCAATGACTGACAATGTCAACAACATTTACTGAACATGAAATAAACTCTTTCAAGTCATCATCAATTACAAATAATTATAGTAATCATAATGTAGATGCCGGTTTTACTGATGAGAACTCTTTTATAAACAAACTAAGAAACTCGTTTGACCGAAACAAACTCGCCCACAAACATCTAAAATATTACATAAGCAGCCAAAATCGTACACAAAAACAGAAAAACAATATAAAATAATAAATAAATAAATAAATCGAAGATAGAGAGAAAAATGTCCAGTCAATTATAAGGTCGTCAAGAAGGCAAATAAATAAAGATGATTCGGGTGTGGTTTCCAATGATGTCATAAATAAAGGTGACAATGGCGCGGTAATAAACAGAATTATTTCTTAATCAAACACACAACACATTAGCCTGGTTTCCTCGTTTTCGTTGTTTGATGTTTAAACATTTATTTTCGGTACGGTTTTTACCCAAAAACAAAATGCAGATAATTTGACCTACTCGATTAGAAATTCTCAGAGAGATTTTTACATGCATTTCGACAACACACACACACGATATGATAACTTTTACTTCAAGTCTTTTTGACCCAGATCCATTTCCTCGTCTACCTGCCGGTATTTTACTCATATTTTGATATTCTTTACCCTCCAACAACAACAACAACAAAAAAGATTGTATCCATCGATCAAAAATCTGGGCAAATAGCCGGCCTATATATTACCGGAGGACCTGTTCGGTGACTTGTCTGTAAGGTGGTCAAGCATAGCAATTAACATTCCATGTAAACCAGAATTGAACAACGACTGAAAACTTAAATCTGAGCGAGATGGAAATGTATTGAATATATTTTTTCTATATTACGAATTTATAATTAGTTCGATTGTATGAATTAACGAGATTCCTTCTATTTCAGAACATTTAATTTTAGAGACTGATCCGGAACGGGGTGCTAAAAGTGAATACGCCTTCGATAATCCAGGATTTAAAGGTAATTCGAATTAATAGATTATTTTAAATGAAAACTACCGAACAACAACACAACAGCAAAGTTAATTTACATTTTATGACCGATACACTTGCGGAATGCGTTAAGATTCACATCAGATGGCCTTGTGAGTGCATCAAGGCCTGACTATTGCAGTGGAAATTCTTCACAACTATTGTTTCAAGTCTCTAAATAAATTGATTTCAATATTGTTGTTTATTTTTTTAAGATGCTGGCCTAAGTCCAGTTACTAAATCATTGGATAAAGCCAACAAATCTGAAACGCCTAAAACGAAATGGACACAATGGTCACCATTGTCTGCATTAACTGTAAAATCGGAAAAACGAAAAACTTTAGACGACAGTGCTATAGATGTAAGCACAAATTGTTAACATCCAAAAATCGAAAATAATCTTTGAAACTGTTTTCAGGGAAACGAAGTTAAAGTTGTAGCATTAAAGAGCCACGATTTTACCGGTTTGGGTTTCAATATTTGCGGTAACATGAAAGAGGGTATTTACATAAAGGATGTCTTGCATCGAGGTCCCGCATCCGAATCAGGCAAATTAAATCCTGGTAAAATTCTACGGATAAAATATCGTAAAATATCGTTGATTTTTATTTGTTTTATTTTTAGGAGATCGTATCAATAGCGTTACAATAAGCTTCGAGCATATGGTCTACGAAGATGCCTTAACTATCCTCAGTTATGCTAGTCCGTATGAAGTGATCATTGAGGCAAAAGGTGGTAAAATCATCCATCATCCGGCAGGTCAGGGCGGTCAACCGAGCCATCCAGTTTATCGTAGTTCATCTTGTATCGAATTATCGCATGTAATTTATCATCTTTCACAAATAGAGTGATTTATACAGAAGAAATTGTTTTAGGATGAACATTCTGTTAAGAAAAAACTGTTTGGTGACGGTTCTTTAAGTTCAAATTATTCCAGTTTACAGAAATCACGCAGCAATATGACAACGTTGGAACGTAAAGAATCCAAGTCGCCGCAAGTTAATAATCAGAATAAATTGAAAAAGACAACAACACCGAAAATCCAATCGAGTCCAACACAATTAGCACAACGAATTTCGGCCGATCATCATCCGTCCAAGATTGATAGTGAAGTTCAACGAACTGAAAATAAATTCCAAAAATTCGGTATACGTGTACTGCCGACAGCCGATCAAAAAATTAGTCCCAAATCGAATGAATTATCCCATAATGAAAATAATTTGAATTTAGAGAAACAACAACCGATGGGGATCGATGAAGTCGATGAGATGAAACCGCAAGTTAAGAAACGTGAACGGAAACCTGAAATTCATGATCTTAACAAATCTGATGAAAATTTCCAACGTGACAGTACGTTAAATAGTTCGGGTATAAAACGGGACGCTAATGGCATTCCTCAGGAAATACCAAACTATATGATGAATGCGGCAGTATCGGCTCGACGAAATCGTCGTGGTTCTGATGATCATAGTTTAGATAGAGAGGATGATTTGGAGAAAACACCAAGAAAAAGTAAAGGAAAAGCGCCAGCACCGCCTGAACTAAAAGAACCGAAAACGAATTTCGATGAAATTCAATCGGTAACTGATACGACAGAGGAAATCGAACCAACAAAACGTCTAGAAATGGCTGATTTTGATCATCAACACGAGCAACAAGTTGAAATACGCGTGAAAGATAGTAAGGATTATAATTCCGATTCTGATCTTGAACCGGATAATCAATCATCAGTGAATACGATTGAACTGAATTCAAGCGATATTACAATCCATCATGCTGAGGAGAATGACGATCAACGACAGAATCGCAAAACGGCCAGTACTGGTGATTTAACGAAAATCCAAAAGACACGAAAATCGAGCAGCGGCACCTTGGAACGTGCACAAAGTCTCGATATTACCGATACAGGCATGCCAACATTGACGAAGAAACGTAAAGGCGGCCGCATCGAAGATATGCAATCCGATGAAGATCTCTTTGGTAAATCCGTTCTCAATAAAGAACCGAGATTATCGTTGATTTTGGACGGTTTAAATACGTTCCAACGGAACCGTTTGAAGAAATCAACGGAATGGGGTAATTTAGAGGATGCCATATTGAAGCTGGACCAAGAAGATGAGAGTATTGGAAGTCCGAAATTTAAACTTAACGAAAAAAGCGAAGAATTCGATGCTTTAGTTAATAAAATCAACGAAATTAAACGGGAATCGATGGATCTGAGTACGATGAATAATACAGAAAATGAGCCGCCACAAATTAATGATAGAAAAAAGAAGGCCAAAAATCAAATTTGGCCATTTCCGGCCGACAGTAACGTGAACAATCGGAACGATGAAGGTGATCTGGCTCCAATTATTGTAGAAAAACAAGAAAAATATCCGGTGAAATTGGAAGAGAATCAAGCTATTCCGGCGGATAGACGACAACGGAAACCATCAATTTTGCAGGATGATGAAATGGACGAAATACCGGATATTTTAATGGAAAATAATCAACCAGACAAGAATGAGTATCTATTAGAATCTCGATTAATTTCAAAACAAGTTTATCCACCATCAGTTGGTGATGATAAGAATGACGACGATCTTGATAAGGGATCTACTGAAGAAACGACAATAAATAAGAGCGACGAATCGAAAACGAAATCGAGCCACATTCCAGTTGCAACATATTCAACTTTAGTCGATTTAACTCGAAATTTCTTGTTCACAGAACGTATAGCTTGCAGTGAAGATGATGATTGTGGTTATTTGCCAAAAACTGGCGACGATACGAATATTTCCGATGACATTAAAGTGTCGCGCCATTCAATGGGCAGTTTGGAACGGCCGAAATCCGATGATTTTAAGATCAACATCAGTAACGTTACTGTTAATAGTAGTCACGAGCACAGCATCAAATCGGATGATTTGAAAACATTGGATATTGTCGAATCGACTGATGATTCAAAAAGCGATAATACAAGTGAATTGTACACAACAGCACTTGATAATACGATAAAACCGGAATCGAAGGTTACAATTACAACTCCGGATATCATTAAAAATGCTACACTAACAGAAGCGATGAATACGTTAAATAATGACGTTGTGGTGCACGGGCCGTCATCGTTAACGTTAGAACTGCCACGGGAGTTGGTTGGTGTGACCGAAACAAAATATTCGAAACTCACCGATAAAGATGAGGCGACTTTGAAGACCGATGATTCTGAAGATAAATGGAATAGCTCGACGAATTCTTCATTGACCTACATAACCGAAATCCAAGTACTAACACCAAATAGTAACACAACAACAGCCAGTAATTTAACGAATATTTCTGAAATCGAAATAATTCCAACCATCACCTCGATCGATGACAGTAATCGTAATTTAGATAATGAATTCGAGAAATACGTAAAAAATTTCGAATCAACCATACAAAAATTCGAAAACAATCAATTAACAAATGAACAACAACAAAAGAGTATTATAATAACGGAGAAGATTGATGCCGAGAAGGAGTTGCATAAGATCCAAGAGATTGCCGAGGAGCAATTAAAGAAACTGCCAGAGATGCGCTTCACCACCGCCAGTTATGAATCATCATCATCATCATCAAAATCGCCGACTGATAAACGATCATCGCAACAAATCGAAATTTTACGTTCAAATTTCGAGAAGAGTCCAACGAAATCGACGAAAATCGATACGACAAAGTCACGGATACCGATAGCGACAACAACGAAAACACCACCCACATCACCGGAACGGCGTGATTCCCGCAATTTGGATACGGAGAATGCTAGAGAGCTACTGGAATTGATGTCGACCAATATTCAAGCGCATTCAACACCGTTTGTGTCGAAAATCAAACCGCCCACAATCAGTAGTGGTAATAGTATTAGTAATAATAATAATAATAATAGTAGTAGCAATAAGAATGTGACAGTAACGTCGATTCGGAATAATTCGAAAATACCATCTGGGCTGCCAGTGTTGAGTGGTAGTGGCCGGCCGCCGATACCACCGAGGAAATATCCGGATGAGAATGTTGTACAAGTTTCAACAAATGGTGGTGTTGAGAGCAGTTTTAAGCAATGGGTGTTTAATCCTACTGAAAGTTCGGTCACGAATATTGTTGTTACTGAAACAAAACAACAACAACACAAGTAAAGAAATTGTGTGCAATTGTGTGTGCTATATTTATTATTAATAAACAAATCAATTATACTTATAATTATTATTGCTATTAAATATTAATAGTTACTGTTATTTGTAGAGAATAAGTTGTATATATTTGTAAAATCTTTACATAAATGTTTTGTTGTTGAAGATTTATTTGTGTCATTACATAATTTTTTTTTGTATTACTATTATTAGGGAGAATATATGAGTATTTTTTGTGTTTAACAATCTCAAATGTAAATAATTGTCTAACAACAATGTATACTTCTATCAATAAAGCAGCCAATGTTATTTATAAACTTCTTCTCTTGGCTCTAAACTCTTTGTTTCATTTTTTGATCGGTTTCCATATTTTTTTGCCAACATAGGATTGCGTATTGTTTTTTGAAAGTAACTGAGTACTTCTTCAACAGATATTGAAGACCTCAGCAGCTCCCCCATCGGTAGAGCTTTCCTGGCGCTCCAGCCAACCTTAGAAATTAATGAGGCGCACTAGTTTTGTATACTTCGTAACCGAATTCTTTGGTGTCTTCGTTAATTACTTTCCTATTTATCAAAATTGTTTTTAACTCAAATTCTGATCGAAAATAGTTTCTTTTGATAACAAGAAAAAAATCCAAAATAAATATGATAATTCTCTGTTGAATTTTAAGTAGATCCGTGATAAAAAAAAAATTGGTGTCCCGTAGAAAAGTGTCATAAAAGATTTTGTATTAAAACAATTCAAAACAATGCAACAAAAATCGACCTTTTCGTGTGGGATACTGTTGAGAAAAAAATCACAGTTTGATTCCACTTGATAGTGGATAGAAGAAAGTGAAGAAACAACATGATTTTTGGCACTGGTACTTACACTAAGACACAATTAATTAATAACAAAAAATAATCGCAATTTTTCGAAACAACTTAACACTTCAGAGACTAGAACACAACTGAACAAGAACGAACAAATCTAAAAGGGGTGTTAAGTAAATACGCGATTAATATAATCTTCATAATAACAAAAAAAGTAAGACAATATTAAAAATGTCTTTTGTAAATGAAAATACGGCTACCCAAATAAAGGAGAAGAGATTGGGGCCTAGGAACCAATTGGAAATTCTAAGTCCTAGCCAGATTTCACAATCAGTTGTAGGTTTTCTACTTTTTGTACTTTCAAAATAAAGGCAATTGTCTTTATCTTGAGAGAATTTTCCAAAAAACTGAATCTCTTTCACGATTTATAAGATCTGAATATCTGACATAGAATAGATCAAATTTTTATTTCCGAATTTGATTCCTCTAAAAATAACCGTTTTCCAAATTGAATTTCAGCAGTTACAAAGGGTTCCAATTCCATATTCAACAAATTCGTCAGAGTTAAGACTGTTCAAACATTTTTTTTCAATTATATTTTCATACTCCTTTTAAGAAAATGCACGATAAAGTCCAGTATATGATCCACTAAAAAGTGCCGCTCCTAAAATTATGTCGCTCCAGACAACTGCCGATTTTTCATGATTTTTTTGCCAAGTCAGGATTGCGTATTATTTTTTAAAATTTGGGTACATTCTATTTACACATTCAAGTAAAGTTTTTTGAAGTATTTCTTTAATAAATATTGAAGATATCAGCAGCCCCCCATCGGAAGTAATCATCAGACGTAGCACACTCTAAAGCCTAAAGTATTCATTCTATATCAACAATTTACTGTAAGGGTATGTCTGTCCGCGTTATGAACCTAATTCCTCTCAAACAAATTGAAAATTTTATATTTTAGACGTGTTTAAAGGACAAGGTTGATAATTTTTTTGCTATGAAATAACACTTTAGATCAGAGCCGGCCCATTTTGTGTTCAGAATTTTTTTTCTTCAAAAAGCCGCAATAAAAGAAAAGTTGGGTGTCCCACCAAAAGTGTCAGAAAAGATTTCTTATTAGAACAATTCAAAATTCTTATGGGGATTGTTGGAAAAAAAGAAATAGACTCACGGTTTAGTTCCAATTGTTAACGGCATAGCTATAACAAAAACAGGAAAAAAACTATTTAAAATTATATAAAAAAAAACATAATTATTTGAAAATTTACCGTTTTCATGCGGGAATCCTAGAGCCGTTCGCTATGGGATGTCTGTTTCTATACTAAAGGCACTGTCACTTACACTAAGATGCTAGACACTGTTAATAATTAATCAACAAAGTTAATAACAATTTTTCGAAATGACATTAATACTTCAACCACCGGAACACAATTGAACATAAAAGAACAAATCTAGAAACGGTGTTAAGTAAGTGTCCTTTGTTCGGTTCTTATCAAGAACGTATAAAGGCGATTAATGTAATCTCCATAGTAACAAAAACCGGTGAAAGTGCCTTTTGTAAACAAAAATACGGCAACCGAAACAATTAGCACAGTACAGGTGAAGGGATTGTGGCTAATGAGGCTATTGGAAGCTTCAAAGAAGCTTTCAAGAGTGAATTTGGAAAATTTCTGCCGCAGGTAGCGATTGGTCCTTCCAACTGTCCTTATTTGAGAGAATTTTCAAAAAACTGCATCTGTTTTAGAATCTACGAGGTCCGAAAGTCTGAGAAAGCATTGATCAATCGTTAATTTCTGAATTTAAGACTTTTTCACTTTTAAGGAGTAAATATCTCCTTTAGAAATAGCATTTTCCAAACGAATCAAATCTCCAGTATTTTGTAGCAGCTCCAAAGAGTTGTGGGATAGTACGCCAAATCCATCAAAGTTAAGACAGTTCCACTAAAAAGCATCGCTCCAGACAGCTTTGTTTTGGGACGTCCGTGCTTTAGTAATCCGAATTTAAATCCATTTAGAAAGTAGATGTATGAGGAAACTGTGCATCAATTTTCAAAAAGATTGGTAAAGAACTTTTTAAGCCAAAGTGTACGCAAATTCAAAAAATATCGCTTAAAGCAAAGATTGTTTGAAAAAATATTGACCAAAAGCAATTAATGTAAGGCAGCGTCTTCATTTGCTGATTGGTTATCAATTTCCAGAACATGTAGCGATCGTTTTTCTTCTTCATCCTTCGTTTTCACGTCTTTCCTCTTTTCGAATCCGTACATAACGCACTTCGGCATGTAATTTCAGAACAAATTTAAATTCTTATTTGAAACTTTGGGAATATATTTTTGATATATGGTATATTTTTAATAAAGAGAGCTTAAATATTTTGAGTGGTCTATTTCCCCCTTAACTTTTTCCCTCCTCATCTTTTTCTTCAACTCGGATTATTTTATTGACCTCTTTTTTTGGCGTGTATCCATCTTTTGAAAACAAGGTATGATGTAGAGATCAGTAAACTTTAGAAAGGTTGAATAACTTGCACGAAGAAAAATAAATAAAATATTTTATTTTAAATCATGTAATCTTAATGGAATGTACACTTTCCTTCAATAATAACACTCATTTTTAGTTGTTGAATTTATTAAAGATGCACGTCAAGATTCAGAATTTCCATACTGTTTCTGTAAGGAATAAAGATCTAACCTTTTTCTAGCCAGTAATTAATTTCAGCGTTTCCACAATAGACAATTTACAATGATAGAAAATTTCATTAATAACTACAAATATGTACAAGACGTCCCAATAATATAGTCCCACTCATAACAATAATGACTAATTATTTGACCATTTTTACAAGTGCATTTTAAAATCTGAACATGTAGCAGGATCTACCTTAAAAGGGACCTCTTTAAAGAAAAACGAATAGCAATTACTCTCTATTTATCAGTCTTGTAATAGGATAAACAAATTCTAATCACAGATATAACATATAAAACCACTTTTTCCGTGTTTAGAAGACAATTATTATCACGGTAGCGTAATTGTTGAAAAAAAATCAGTCACAGATCAATGAATAATGATTGACGCATTTCTTAGAACCACATCTACTTTCGCCTCGATTAAAAACATTAAATCGTATTCCTTACAAGTCTTGGCATCAATCTCGGTCTTTATTTTTATTTTTTGAACTATAGAGTATTCTAACGAATTTTGAATTGATAAAAGTGTAGTTAATATAGAAATAGAGACCGAGATTGAGCTTTCCAAAATAATTATCTACTTATATAAATATTATTCTATTGAATTATTTAAATTTTAATTAATTAGTCTTCAACACTTTCTTCACTCGAACTGTCGGTCGTATTCTTTTCTGCAGCTTGTTTTTTCAACGACCATTCAACGCAAACAAAAGTGATTGTACCTAAAATGGCGAAAACGACCAATATTCCCAATTGTCCGTAAAGGACAACGCTTGAAGCATAAAAGAAATTTGCTGCAGCTGCTACCGACTACAAAGAATGAAGAATATTAAACAAACCGGCTACATTAGAAATTAGTGTCAACAAACCTGTGTAAATTTGAAGATAGCAAAAGCTGAAGCACTATTTTCGGCATAGACACCGCCTAATATCGAATATATTTGCGTATTGAAACAGGCATCGCCTAAACCTAATAGGAATGAGCAGAAGATCGCTAATGGGGCGTTACTGGTGATGAAGGCATCATCTTGCGTCTCACCGAATGGGGAATTGTTTGGTAGATTCAAAAAAATTAGGAAGAAACTGATGATGTGTACGATAAATCCGAAAATCACAATCGGATCTCTGCCCCATTTCACGGTTCTTGCGCCGAGTATACCAAAACAGGCGCCCCCTAAGACTTCGCCTGTGCCGATTAGAATGCCCGATAATCCGACGAGTTCTTTAGGCGAAGCGAAATTGTTTGTGAAACCAATGGCAGGACTATAGACACCACTGTAGAAGCCCAATTCAAGACCTATTCATTAAATATTGATAAACACGCTTTATAACTACAAAAAAACAATCATACCGGTATAAAAGAAAGTTATGCAAAGTAACAGCATATTTCTTGTTAGAAACAATTTGCCAGCACCTTTCAAAGCTTCAAGTGGTCCTTGCGGCCTCTCAATCACTGCCTCATCATCTCTCGGTTTCGTTCGTGGTAGAAATATCATAACAACCAGTCCCGCAATTGCTATGCCAGACAGTGTCCATATTACGGTTGTACGTGTTTCTTGATCAATGTGACTTTTACCCATAAAGGCAATATAAACAAAAACGTTACCGATGAACATACTGCAACAATAATTAACATTGAACAAACCTTGCGAATGATTGACCTTAAATTTGTAAAATATTCAAAGCGGAAGAGATCAAATGGAAGTCGTTTAATGCATTACAAATTAATTGCTTTTTTTTTAATAATAAGAATAATAAGAAGTTTTACCTCATTTGTAACATGGCCCAAAATATGCCAGAATTTCGTGAAATCGTCGCCTCTGTTGAATTGATTGCAAGGTAATTGCCCTGACCTGTCCAAATCATTGCTGCACCAGTTCCAATGATAACACTGACTAGATATAAAAGCCAAGCATGTGGTATTAGAAATGACATTATAAATAATCTGTAAGGTATTCAGAAATAGAAAAAAAAATGTATTAGAATTTTTGGTGAGCTTACAAATAGGTAACTCCTCCAAAGACCATAGCAAAATTAGGACCTATCAAACTTATCACAGAAGGCGCCATCCAGTTGCATAGGGACATGACGGCGTAAATAATAGCCAGACTTACGTAGCCGTTGCCGTCAAAAGATTTGTCATCGTC
Source organism: Epicauta chinensis (assembly GCA_021725515.1). Taxonomy (NCBI): domain Eukaryota; kingdom Metazoa; phylum Arthropoda; class Insecta; order Coleoptera; family Meloidae; genus Epicauta; species Epicauta chinensis. The sequence goes on from JAEDXX010000541.1 coordinate 25,227, forward strand.
ATGGATGCTGTCAATGATGGTTTTCTAAAATGAACAAACAACGAGAATTGTAAGAAAAATCTTTTTAAGCCAGGTTAAATACAAAAAAAGTATCCAAAAAATCTCTTATACAAATGTTGCAATAGAGACTCAAGATTTTGCAAATCAAATTTTTCTCAATTGCGGTCTATTTTTGAAGGATTTCCGCCCATCATACCGAAACAAAAAGTAGCAAAATACCAGAACATATTTGTTCAGGGGTCAGTTCGGCGTTCAATAAGCTTTTTGCTTTGAACCTTTGATAAAAGCAAACAACCTGCACCAACAAGGGCTGATGAAATGTTGCCATGCAGGTCGGTATTGTGATTATTTTTGCCACTAAGGGCAAAATAGAGTGAGCACGTAAAACTATTAAAAATCAATGTCGCAGCCTTGATTTTTATTTTTATCAACATACCAAACAATCTAAGGTTTTTGACTCGTGTACGAAAACATTGAAAAGCAAATTGTGTCTCTTGTTATCGTCTTTATATAATCGACAAATATTTTTATTTATATAAACTACAAGTCTTGTCAAAGTTTATTAATGGACTTCTCAACCATAAAACGATGTAATTTAAACGACAAACTTTCACTGAAATCGAAACTGTATCAAACACCTGTTGATAGGTAAAATCGTACCACATATCAACGACTAGTTTGATTTTACTTGTTTTTCAATAAAAACAAATCGATTAATTGATATTAGAATTATGTTAATTTAAGTATGTCGAAGATGTTGCCATTTAATGGAAATGCCACAATTTCACACGGATCGTTTCAGCATTCACGTAAATTAATCAAAAAAACCGTCCTTGATTTGGAATTTTTTAAATAAATATTAGACCGATCTAATCGATAAGAAAATTGCTATATCAATAAAATAATCTATCATTGTTCTCGAGTTTTTTTTTCCAAAAGAAAATATTGGGAAACAACAAATGCATCTCGTATCAGAACCTTGAATCTCTAGTTTTAATCGGGGCAAAATCTGGAAATTTGGGTTAATCATTATCGGAAAGTTATTGACACAAATTTTTTAGGGGGCGAGTATCTGGATAACCTTTTCAATTTTTAGAAAATTTCGAAAAAAAATTGGCTATAAACTTGTGAAATTATGTTGGTGTTATGTGGACGTCAACAAATAAATTGAAGAAAATTATTTGATTACAACTGATAAAGACTGGTTTAAGAAGGATATTAACCTAGAAACTTTTCAACAAAAATGTCCATAATCAGTATATTAACGTCACTTATGAAAAATTGTATAATTAATTTTTTTTCTATGAAAAGTAGAACAGATTATAATTGTTGTACAACAGTAATTACGTGGAATTTTTCTTTCCATTGAATATAGGTAAAGCAATTAAAATCTGTAAGGCAAAACAGTGAAACGTCGAATCAATAATTGAGAATATGTTCCTATTTTGAAGTTCCAGTATTGAGTCAGGCAAAAAATTTAGACAAACTTCTGCGACAAAGTTATGTTTACAAAAGACAATTTTTGTAAACTCAACTTCGCCAAATAAGCCAAAGCCAAAGCCAGAGCGTCGACTTAGAATTTGCTTTATCTCGTATCAAATGTACGCTACTTAACTCATTTTGTTTTGTAATAGGTTTAAGTCTTCTTTACTAAATAGAAGCAATAAGGCTCTCAAAGTTTAAGCACAACTGTAAGTTAATACTAAGAAATTTAAGCTGAAATGGGAGTTTGTAACGAAAGATTGTCCTGTTGTAAGTCTCCCAAAACTTATCCAAAAAAATATCTCTAAAACGTGACTTTTTCAAGACACATCCTCTTATTTCTAACGATATCTAATCATTTTGAGAGATGTACAAAAAGCATGCCATGATCTCCATTACATAATTCATTATGAAATCTATTATGGCCTATTTTATTAATTTTACTTTAATGTGCTAAGTTAGTTGTGCTAACTACTTGTTCTCCTAAACAGACCCAATACTAAAAATTTAACCCACAACTTCTTCTAAAATCGTCTGTTTTATAAGTTTTATAATTTATTTATAATACAGTAGAAATTTCTTGTTAAATTGTAAATTCTTTCGAAAATGTCGTCGCGACTGAGAGCCATTTAGACTTTCACTAATATCCTGATTCGTTACGATCGATCGAACGCCTTGAACTTCTACTAGAAAATCTAATGTAAATTTTTAAATATTCTACATTTTTATTTAAAATAACAAAACAAACAATACAAATTTTATCGCTTGCAATTATTTAACCGCACATACACACATTTATAATTATCAGAAAAATCCCACTTTAACCTTTGCAACTAGTTGATATAACTTTCCTCTCATCCCATTTAGCAATTACGCGAAATAATCATTGTTGTGTTAATCTACAATAATCCCAAATATAATAAAACAACAATAAATAGTTTCAATGGAAAAATGTGGATTTGAATTGTTCGACAATTAGATTAAGAAAATTGTCTAAATCTGGGGCAACGATTGGGATAATTATCAAAACGATTATTGTTGTAATGATGCTTCAATTTATCAAACAACGAATTTTGAAGAATTTTCCAAACCTTGTACTGGATTATTATCATTTTTCCCTACACAACAATCGAATGACCTATCTATAAGTGATAAAAAGAATCTTATTTGTAAACATATTAGAATTGTTTTTATCATGGCAAAAACAGGCTTGTCGACCTTTAAATTCACATTCCGAATATATAAACTATCAGGAAAATACTTTTAAATATAATTACAGTTTTTTTTTTCAAAATTCAACGACCGGTACAAGTTCAAGTGTACAGATTATTATATTGACACAGATTTAATTGAAACAATTTATAAAAATTTTTGAAAATCATTTCAGACAAGTTTGCGAAACATATCCGCATTCGAAATAAGACTTTCTATTATCGTTGAAATTTTGATTGAAATTTTAATCAATTACTAATAACGAAAACTAATTAATCAATACTAATTGGAGATTAATTTACTTACCTGGATGTTTCCCATTGTTTGAAAAGCGGTGAAAACCAACATAAAAGCTATTCCCAGTAGTAGAACATTGATAAAATTTCGATTAAGCGCCATTCTTCTACGATAAATCGAATTCTGTTTCAATTGTAATCAATTTGTTGTTATTTTCAACGATAATAGTCAAAAAAATAGCAGACGTATATTTACTAAACATTCACTTTCGCTCCAATTGTGCGGCTTTATCTGATTTTGAATACAACCGCGCAACGATTTTATATCGAATTCGATATTAGAACACTAACGCCACTTTGTGGCTAGTTCGTATATTAACCATGATCGACACAGAAAATTATCCACCGAACCAAAAAAAGTCCCCCCTTGAATTACAAAATTTCATTGTTTAATTGATGTCGATTACGTTTGTTTTTTTAATAGTAACAGATACAATTTTTATATTTCTCAGGCTGTTATGAAATAATAAAGCGATTTATTTACGACTAAAATAAGTGCGCACTTACTAACGGGAGGATATTACTCATCGGGCTAGATAACTGTAATAACTAGCGCCTCATTTGAATATCGTAAAACAGCACTTTATTTCTTTATTATAGTGCATAAATATTAGATTTTTATTAAAAATTATATTGTGATAACAGTAAGTCTCCTTAAAGTCGTGTGCTTTGCTCTTGTAGCGTGCAAAAGTGCTATGCTTCGTTTTATGACAAACCAGAAAAAAAAAGATCAGATTGGCCAATTTTTAACTCTGATCATATGTAGTTATACGTAATTAGAGAAAATCATTTTTCATCGGATCTGACCTTTTTTTCATCGCCGATGAAAAAATATTAAGTAAAACTATATGTGATCAGAGCTAAAAGTTGGCCAGATCTGATCTTTTTTTCTCTGGTAAATCACCAGGAGTTCGGGAGATGATTGTGTTTAC